>SNQJ01S0109713.1:21590-45762 GCA_010110895.2 Picea sitchensis
TCTATGTCGGGAACATATCGTGACCGTCGGATTGCCTAACTACAAATGCATACTAATGCATACTAAAGAAACACACTTTTATCTAACGACATATTAGACCAAGTAGATCTTAACTAACTCCTAAGTGTCTAAATATCCTAACAGAGCCACCCAGAAATTAAAAAAGCAGTCGAAAAAAAGAAGAAAAATTCACCCAGAATGCACAAAAATTTGTGAAATTGCTAGTGAAGGTAGGAGAAGGAAAATGGATGATGAACAACCAATAAAAGTGATATTAAAGGTGGTAAAAGGGCAGGGAAAAACCAAGGAAATACAAATAGGATTTCCTCCCCAGTGGAGTCATCAATTTCTGTTACAGCAGAATCCTCTTGCGGACAAGTGGATCCCCTCTTAGGCTCTAGACTCCTAAGACCAATACAGAAAGAGTGTTAATGTTGTTCACTGACATCCTTTTAAATCTAGTCAAATTAAAGTATAGAGAAGAGGAATAAAGGAGTACCTTTTTAATTTTGTTCATCCTTGCACAGTCCGAGTAGAGCTTTCATCCCCAAGCTCCTCGATAAATCCTACAAATAAAACAAAGACAGAACAAACTTCCTATTCTACTAATATTAGCTTGAAACTAGATCTATCTAATAGAGACAAGTCCATGTAGAATAAACACAACCTTGAAAGAAACAAGCCAATAACATATATATATTAATGAAAACAAAGCAAAGTGCTTACAACCATACATGTAGATGCAGTAGCTTCACCAAGCTCTCTTTGTCTAGACCCTTTGCTCAAGTAATCCACACACACACATAGATTATGCTTCAATGATATCTTCGTTATGAGATCATAAGTTTGATGCCTTCAATGTCTCTTCCTTCCTTATGAGATCATAATTTAGGTACTTCTCAATTTATCCATATGCTTTTACCATGAGAAGGCCTCCTTATATAAGTTTGGAGAGACCCAACCACCTTAGAGATTCTTGGGATAGATTGAGGATCTTTCTCTTTTAATTGTGGATCCTCCCTAAGATCCATCCTTGACCTCAGATTCGAATCCAACTGATTTCCAAGATGAAGGGGATTTTTCCCTGATTTTCCTCAACAACCCAAAATTTGCTCAAATAGGCCAGTGCTCCCCCAGAAGGGTGCATAGAGTGTTGCAACTCTCCCCCAAAGGAGGGTACAGAGCACTAGCACTCCCTGACAGTGGGCAAGGGAGCGCTGCCCAAAAATCCTTCAAAAAATACCAACACTCCCCCAGAATGGTGTCCTGAGTGTTGCAGCGCTCCCCCAAAGAGGGCTAGGGAGCGTTGACACTCCCTGACTGTGGGTAGGGGAGCGTTTCCCTTCAAAAATCATTTTTAAGTGGTCTTTTCCATGGTAAAAGATTTGTACTCTTTGTCATGTGATTTATATTTCTTAAACCAGTCTTTGAAGGTGTCTTAAGTGTCCCTTTGATGTCGTTAGAGACACGACAGAGGCAATATGACAGTATGATGTTTGTGATACTTGTGACACTTGCGACACTTGTAATGATGACAATAGGTCATCATTAAAGTGAGTAATTTTGATGTGTAACACTAGGTTCCTTGTAGTGGGGCTGGGCTGGAGAAAAATATTTGGAATTTGAAGAGGATTTTGCTAGAGAGAGAGGTTCGTTGTTGCGGTTCACAGTTTGGGTGGGGTTGGATAAATAATTATGGCATTGGCCCGCTGCGACGATCAAGAAATTAAAGAAGACCAAGTTTCCATTTTCAATCAAACCCTTTCATCTCTGGTCTCTAGAAAGGCACTATGTTCTCTCTTTTTGTTGCCAGTGGTTCCTGAAAAAAACCCAATTTCTTGTTTATCTTTATTTTATTCTTTTCTTTTCTTTTCAAAACTTGGTTCTGACATGCACCTAGAAGAAGCTTGAAGTTGTATAACTTAATTTCAGTTGGAATTTGAGGAACCTCGAGGTCTATATCATGTAGTTTAGGAAACTCGAGGTCTATATCAAACCCAAATCTAAATGAATATATGTTAATCTCATACTCAATGCATTATTTACATTCAGTACACCATTACATGTACACATACAGTTAATGGATGACGTCCATGTCTATCAAAACTATAAAATGCACCTTACCACTATCTGCAACTGAGATGGATGCAATCGCCATCTCTTGAAGCATAGTAGCCTTATTGTCTATATGTACACTGACGATGCATTTAAGGTTTGGATCCAGGTTGGGTTTTGTGGGAAATTTTGTTCATTTTTTAGTATGTATGTTTTTACAGTTGGTATGATTGATAACTTTTTGGAGATAAGATGTGTAAAAAGTTTTTAAATGTTTTGGATGGACACTCCACCCATCATCAAGACAAGAGAAACTAAGTGATTAAAAAAGAGTATGTTGAAGAGTAGAAATAGAGGATTAAAATCAAGAAATAGCAGTTGAAAAATGTTGTGAAGAAAATTAAAATTAATTTGTTTTTAATTTAAATAAAAAAGTTGGGAATATTATAATGAAGTAATTATTGACCGAGAGAAGATATGAGAAAATAAAATATGAAAGAGTAAGAGAACAAGAAATTATGAGGTGCAAATTAAGGAGATTATAAACTAAATGATATTAGAAGTAGTGAAATTAAATTATAGAATGATAGCTAGGATAATGAAAATCAATTAATAAATATATCTAAATAAGATAGAGAGAAATTGGTTTGTATGGGTTTAGTTCTCATTAGATCATAGGTTCAAATCTCATGGGAAAATTTGAGGATGGGAGCCATTTATGGAGGAAATTTTACAACCCAAAAGACTTCCAAACTAGACAAAATCTGACACAAAGTGAAAAAAGTTTAAAAAGAATAAAAGAAAATGATGAATGACTTTATAGCCATCTTCTCCATTGAAATAAATGTGTGAATCCATTGTTGCGTAACGCATTGCATCATTCATGGTATTCTTAACCATTCATTTAGAATTTCTTATTGTTGTTCTCAATTGACCATAACCAACTAAAACAAATTAAGAAAAGAAGACAAGCCATTCTTTACCGTTGTGAAGTCTCAACTCAAGGAATAAATAATCAAAACATTCTAGAATCTCCAATATCAAACGCGAGTACAATCAATGTAAATATCAGATCTTGCACCATACCAAGTACTTTCACCCATGGTCTTTCAGTATACATTCATTACAAGTCTGAAGAAAATTCATTTTCATTATATTCAACAATGCTACATGAGAACATTTCAAAGCGGAGAAACTAGAAATTGAAGGAAGAAAATCTAGCTAATGCAACATGATAACATTTCAAAGCGAAGAAACTAGAAAATGAAGGAAGAAAATCGAGTTGTCAAAGGAGCCACATGATGGGTAGGTTTTAATTGCAATATCTCATGAAGTAGGTGTTCATGAACTGTTCATTGATGGGGTTTCTCATCAAAGGCCTTATTCAACCATTCGAGCTTTGAAATTATTGACTTGTCCTTCGAAATTCATCTTCTTCTTGAATACCCATTTTCTACCGATATGCTTTATTCTGCTAGGTAGCTTGACTAAATCCCATGTCTCTTTGTTTTGCAAGGATTCCATCTCTTCGACCATGGCTTCCTTCCAGAGTTTACCCTATGTCGATTCAACTGCCTCGCCGACCGACTTGGGCTCATCATTGATGGAAGTTAGCACGAATGCGAAATGAAAGTCAGGCGGACTATACTATTGACTGGTTTTCTTACTCTTTCTAACCTCCTTACCATGGGATTATTTTGTTCCACCTCTTCGTCTAATTCAGTTGACTCATCTGACTCATATTCTTCCTTCCTCAGTTCAAATCGCACTATCTTAGGATTATTCTCGATCTAAAAAATTTATTCAGGATCAGACTTACCTCCAACTTCTCTGAAGACCACATCTCGATTGTACATTTTTATCCTTGATTTAGGATCCCAGATCTTATATCCTTTCATTCCTTCTTTGTACCCAATGAAAATACATTTGACTGCCTTCTTGTCCATCTTGCTCCTCTTTTCCTTGGGAACGTGCACAAATTCACCACAACCAAACACTTTGAGATGTGAAATTGAAGGATTCTTACCCGACCATACCTCATGTGGATTTGTGTCGACTAGTGCCGACGAAGAAGACATATTAACTAGATATCTTGCAGTGTCAACTACCTCCGCTCAGAATTCTTGTTGGAGCCCAGCACCACTAAGCAAGCTCCTTTTCTTATCCATCAACGTTTTTTTCATTCTCTCAACAACTCCATTTTTATGTGGGGTATATGGTGTGGTAGTTTGGCGTGCTATGCCACACTGCTTGCAAAAATGATCAAATTATTTTCCATAGAATTCACCACCATTGTCAGTTCTCAGCACCTTAATCTTCTTATCTATTTGGTTTTCTACAAGAGCTTTAAACTCTTTAAATTTCTCGAAACCTTTGATTTCTTCCTCAGGAAATATATCCATGTCTTCCTGGAAAAATCATCTATGAAGGAGACATAATACAGAGATCCATTAAGTGAAGGCACTGTAACCAGGCCAAACACATCACTATGCATTAATTCTAGAATCCTATTTTCCCTTGTCGCACTAGATGGGAACCTCACCCGACCTTGTTTTCCATATATGGAATGTTCACAAAATTTGATTTCTAAACCACATTCAGGAAAACCTTCAACCATACCTTTGTTTTGCATAGCTCGAAGTCCTTTTTCTCCAATGTGTCAAATCCTCTCATGTCATAGCATGGTTGGATCAACTTTATCATGTCTTGTCGATTCGGTTTGAATCGAATCATCCCGAGTTGATTCGAGTCAAGTCGAAGTTGAGTCGACTTTAGGAGCAACAATATTGTTGCATCGATTCGAGTCGACATTCCCTAAAAACTTGTATAGGGTTCCAATCCAAATTCCTTTCATTAATACCATCACACCTCTGACCATCTTGCACTAATCCTTTTGAAACTAAGTGTGTACTCTAGCATCATTCATCTTGTTGAAATATATCAAGTTTATTTCAAAACCCGGAATGTGTAGCAGACCTGGAAGGGTTATTTTCCTCCCGTCCTGCAATATTAGTCAAACTCTTTCTCATTCGACATTTTTGGTTGTCAAGTCGTCCCTCAAGAACAAATCACCTCCATCATATCATTCATACTCACATAACCACTCTCTATGTGGTGTCATATGATAGGATGCTCCTGAGTCGATCAACCAAACACCTTGATCCAACTGTGTATTGGTCGACACCAGGTACACATCACCTCCCTTATATGGGGTCGTCTTTCTCATAGTCGATTGTTTCTCGTCGGATCTTGTGATAGAAACCTTAAGGGTACATTGAATTATGGTCGCATGTATGTGACAGACCATGAGTTCGGGTTATATGGATATTTGGATTTAGATTGGGCCGAGAGTATTCCTAATCGGAAGAGTACTTCAGAAAATTTCTTCAGTCTAGGATCCAATATGGTTTCATGGAGCAACATGAAGCAATTGTGTGTAGCACTCAGTACGGTTGAGGCAGAGTATGTGGCAACATGTGCAGCAAGTCACGAAGTAGTGTGTCTTCGAAAATTGTTGACTATTGGACTGAATTTGACTTGTACGTAAAACCTATAAGAAGAGGATGGCGAGACTTGTTCTGGAGGACAAGTGGTGAAGTCAAAAGGTTGAAGATCCAATTGATATTTAGTGCTCAAGAGGGAGCTAGACGGTCAGTTCCAGAGGGATTTGGGTACTACAATAAGGAGTAGGAGGCTCCACCAGATGTAGGAAGCAGTCATGTGTGGCGCTCAGTATGGTTGAAGCTAAGTATTTAGTAGCATGTGCAGTAGTAGTATGGCTTCGAGAACTAATGTCTGGGTTATTTGGTATCGGACTGGAGGCGACCTACATTTGGTGTGACAACTAGAGTTGCATGAAGTCGTTAGGGAACCCTGTGGTCTATGACAGGTCAAATCATATCGATATCAGATATTACTATATCAGTGATATGGTGCAAAAGGGAGCAGTGAGGCTCCAGTTTCGTGACTACAGAGGATCAAGTTGCAGATGTGTTTACCAAGTCGCTGTCAAGGATGAAGTTTGATTACTTTAGGGACAAGCTTGGTGTGGTCCCTCTTTAAAGGGAGTGTTCTCATCCAACATGAAAAAGGGTTGGCACTGAGATAGGTGGAACGCATCGAGCATGAAAAAGGGTTGGCACTAAGTGTTCTCATCCAGCATGAAAAAGGGATGGCACTTAGACAAGTGGAACTCATCCAGCATGAAAAAGGCCTGGCACTGAGACAGATGGAATTCATCCAGCATGAAAAAGGGTTGGCACTGAGTGTTCTCATCCAGCATGAAAAAGGGTTGGCACTGAGTGTTATCATCCAGCATGAAAAAGGGTTGGCATTGAGACAGGTGGAACTCATCCAACATGAAAAATGGCTGACACTGAGTGTTCTCATCTAGCATGAAAAATGGTTGGCACTGAGACATGTGGAACTCATCCATCATGAAAAAGGGTTGGCACTGAGTGTTCTCATCCAGCATGAAAAATGGCTAGCATTGAAACCAAGGGTGCACATGATTAGGTATTGATGCATTGAAGTGTAGTGGATGTCATGGGGACGTGTTATAATTATTTGAGAACTACCCATGGCATTGGATGCATTGGTTGTGAAGTCACAAGTGTACACATGATGAGGTACAGATGCATTGTGAGGTAGAGGATGTCATCATGACATGTTGAAGCTATTTGAGAGATACCCACGGGTAATTTTTAGAGGTAATCTTGGCATAATGTAGAATGTCTCCCTCGTTGAGAGGGAGTGTTGATATTTGGGCAGCATCAGAAAGACATTCTACTAGATTAATAATTAATAATATGATTATTAATTAATAAACAATATTATTAAAGTAATAATATATTTATATAAGGTATAAATATATATCATAAATAAGTAATTATTTATGATGAGTGTTCCACATATATATTTATTATCCAAGGGATGCATCCTTTCATGGGTGGTCACCATATGTTATATATATATATGGAACACTCATCATTGTAACAATATATTCATATACAATATCATCTCATATAGAAAATTCAACATTAATTAGTTATTTCATATAGTTAATCCACATTTTAAAACAATAACCAATAATAGCTATCATTATTAGTGGTCAATAACTAATTATAATTATATTAAGTTTGTTCATTTAAAAAAAATCCTAAAATAAAAAACTTATTTTTTTTATTTTTTATTTTATTTTATTAATATAAAAAATTAATATATTTTGATTTTTGTATTATTGGAATGATAAAATATGTGTTCTTCAAGGTGTTAATTTGACTCTCTTGTTTTAGTAATCTAATTTTAAGGTCACCACCAAGCTAGACACCAAATTGGTTTATGGGACAAGGAACTTTTACCCTTCTTAATTTAAACTATATTAAAATATACCTTCTACCTCCCTTTCCAATCCTTTTCATTTGAAAAGAAAAATAAATAAAATTAATTTTAATTTTAATAAAAAAGGTTTCCCAAATATTAAATCTTTGTCATTTACTAGTAGCCTATTTCCAATCCCTATAATATCGCTTGAGGGATAAACAAAACCAATTTTATTATATTATCAAAGAACAATATCTTCACTGGAGTCATTTTCAAGTTGGTAGTATCAAATGCATGGTATAATATTATAAGAGAAAAATATTTGGTATGGTATAATAATATAATAGTAGCTAACATATTCCCTCATTCTAGGAAAACCGAAACTTCTTTGTTAATATTTTTTTTCTTTTTACTTTACTAAAGGTACAAATTGTTGTTGTGTAGCTTAGGCATTATTTGATGTTGTTAATGGTGTCTTATTAGTATAAATTTTGTATGAAAATAAGTTTTAGATTAATTAAATTGGATCAAAATGGTGCTAACAATCATTATACTCGAGTTTTTATTATTATTGTTAATGATATTTAATAAAATAAATTGTTAATGATATTTAATAAAATAAACTTTGTTTGATAACGTGTTTAAATTGAAGAACACTATATTATAATGGCAATGAACTTGATTTTAGTTGTTTTCCATAACAATATGAGCGATCCAGAATGCATCATTTTTTTATATATATATATATATATATATATATATATAGTTATAGTTATAGTTATAGTTATTTTGTTACTTTCTACATAGTAGGGCTTATTTTAGGGCTTATTTTAGAGGTAGATCCCACTTTGGTGATTTGGGGTCTATAAGCTTTCGAATCCCGTTTGAGGCTTTACTTAGTTGTTTTGGGGGTCAAAAATTTGTGAACAAAGTTATCAAGATCTCTATGTTGTTCTACAGTTTGAGAGCTTTCCAACGGTGCAAAGATTACCTCAACTAGAATTCATATGTGAAAGTTATGCCTCCCACAAGTTGAGCTATCATGTTGACCAACATGATACAAAGTAGATGTCATGTCAACTAACATTTCTCACACATGTGGAGCTAGTCACATCTAGACTTTCAAGAAGAATCTAAATGTTAGGTTGAACTTGACTCGGTGAAAGAGTCAAAGTTGTTAGGTGAACAATGGTGGTTTTGGGTACATAGTTTTGGTGACCCGTGATTTTAGAGCCCGTGGATTGCATGTTATGAAATCCTTTAAAAGGTTGGTGATTCTCCATTGTAATGTGTCGAGAGTTGAGTGGTGAAGGCTCACTTGGCTAGAGCCAAGAGGTTGGTCAACTTAGTTGGATTTGGTCAAGGAGCTAAAAGATCTATAAGCTGGTTTTTCCAAGTTTTAATTTTCCAAGATAAATCTCGTGCATGATTTATGTGTTTCTATGTTCTTGGTTGATTATTTTATTTCTCTCGCATGTTTATTTCCTTTCATATGGTATCGGAGCGAGGTTAACCTGGACTCTCTCATGAGATTGGTTTGATGAAGGATGGAATGCCACACGACACAACTGCCAGTGTATATAGCTAGGGTTTCAACATAAGAAAGCCCACGACGAGCAGTGCATGGATGACCCGCCTGGAAGACTATTTTGTGAACAAATGAGAAATTGGTGAAGGTTAAGGGAAACATAGGATATAATGATGGTTGCGGTAGTGGTGGCAAAGGAAAACCCCTAGATCATTAGCTTGCATGATGGCACCAATCTTGGAGATGATAGCGTTGGTATATTCTCGAGAGGCGTGGAAGTGTGTCTAGATTATGATCCATAATGACCTAGTGCATGATTGGGGTTTGGATTTTATTTTCACCTATGTGTGGGCAACATGAAGACGAGCAATGACAATGCAACAGGATGGAGGCATAAGTGCCAAGATAGCAGTTACAACGAAAAAAAATATTATGGAGTTGAAAATATGTATTGCATGTAAATGGGCATATGATTGTAAGACCTGGTTAGGCATGCATACCCCTAGTAACTTATTGGTAAAGTCTATATGTATACCTAGGTGATATGGGTGAGCATGAGGGATTCTCAAAAACCATAGTGATAAACTTTGAGGGGGGGTAGAGCCTCGAGGTGAGCAATGCATACTCACTTGGACAAATTGGTCGAATTTGGTAATGGGAAACCCCAAGTCAAGTTTAAAGGAGTGAACGATAGGTTAAACTTGACTCGGTGAAAGAGTCAAAGTTGATAGGTGAACATTGGTGGTTTTTGGCACATGGTTTTGGTGACCCATGGTTTTATATCTTGTGGAATGCATGTTATGAAAGCCTTTAAAAGGCTGGTGATACTCCATTGTAATATGCCCAGAGTTGAGTGGTGAAGGCTCACTTGGTCAGGGCCATGAGGTTTGTTGGCTTCACCAGGTTTGGTCAAGGAACTAATAGATCTATTAGCTAGTTTTTCCCAGTTTGGGTTTTCTAGGATAAAGCTCGTGCATTATTTATGTGTTGTTATGTTCTTGGTTTATTATTTTATTTCTCTCACATGCGTATTTAATTTCACCAAATGGTCCAAAAAATTAATCCTAATCAAGATTTGAGGCATGTAAAAACCCTAACACTAACTCTAGATGCCTATCAAGCTATGTTAAATACTAGGTTGCCAAGAAACGAAGGGGTTGCATTTTTTTATTGAGTATTGTTATTTAGTATAGTGAAGCATTGAGAGTGAAATACTAAAGTAAAATAAAGGAATTAGAAGATCATGTAGTATCCATATAGGTTGCAGTTCCCATGGAAACACTATAGCAAGTGCCCCTATTCTTTGTATTTGCATTTCATAACCAAGAAGAAAGGAGCAAGGCATAGGCCTCACCTTGTAGCTGGATTTTCCTTGTATTGTGTTGTCCCAAGGTACATCTTGTGTTCTTTTTGTGGATGATGTTGTTCCTGATATTTACTCTAGGCTCACAGAATAATGTCAGACATCCAAAATTTTAAAGATTTTTTTTTTTATAATGGTTTTCTACCTTTATAATGATTTTTCAAAACACAAAGGCAATATATCTTTCTTTGAGTTTTTATAAATATTGAAGAGATGAAAAGTAGAAGTGATTTAACTAAATTGTAAAACAAAGTATGTTATCCAATACTGATAAATCTTAACTTATCTGCAATAGAAGAATCATGAAGAATGAGTCTTAAAATATGAATTGAAATGAGCAGATCCACGCATATACATGTATTGTTTTACTCATAGTAATAACAGAGGAAAAGTTGTAGTTGAAAAAACTTCCAATTATATTGACCACAGTATATGTATTACTAAATTGTAGTCTTTCAATCTTTAAGAACCATAGAGCGAAGAAAATGAGGTTATGAAGAAAAAGTGATACACATAAATCACATGACTCAAGGAAATTAAATGTAGAATATTTGTCTTCTCTCTGAAATTGATATTAAGAATTTTCTCTTTTACATCTGGCCAGAAGATGCCTAATTACATCTCTAATCTTCTTATTTATACAAAAATGTCTCAACCAAAAGTGGTTAGACTTTCCATATTATTCAATCTCAAAATAGAATAAAATCTAAACTACATATATATTACAAAGATTTTGAGCATCTTATGGGATCTCCTTTGCTTGTTGGTGATTTATCCTTCCTCTATTTGCTCGTGGGTGTAACTGAATTTTGTTGATCCTTGTATTGTGCATGAAAATATGATAATGCAATAATGAACTTTGGGGGGTTCAATATTTTCATTGAATTCAAAGGAAAAAACCTTTTCATGTACCACTGATAGATTTTTTTGAATTTTTGTTGTCGCTTGTTGAGTGATTTGATGTTGTAGACTTTGTTTTACCAAAAGATCATTTAATATTTGCAATTCGACATGATTGACTTGTAATATAGCATTTTCCATGTACTCTTTGTTTTTCTTCAAACTTTATTTTCTTTTCTCAATATCAAATTGCTCAATAAAAGCATGAATATTACTGATATCATTTTCTGCCATTTCTGCATCTACAACTAAAGGAGCATAAAGACAAGCTTTATTTTCTTCTTTAGCTATCCTTTTACTTTCTTCAATATTGTTCTCCCAAGTTTTTAAGGCTATTTCTCCTTTTATCTGCTCAATTTCTGAAAAATGAACAACTCCTGGTAGATTGAGATTGCGGAAAAGTATGCCCATGTCTCATAAAAGTTTCAAACAATGCTAATGATTCCTGATTAATTTTACCTGGTATTGATATCTCTGCAATCGTTGTATCCTTGGGCAATATTTCTGGTGTCTTTTCCACTTCTTTAGTTTTTATCTCAGGGAAGTCATGTTACTTTGGATTTGATGATGGCGGCTATGAAGTTGGACTAAGACTTTGGTGTACCTACAATATCTTAGGTAAATTGATCCTTATGTGCTTTTGGAAGCTGAGAAACCATGATTTTTTTTCTTTAGGAAGACTTTGAAATATGGATATAACTTCATCATATGATCTAACTCCTCTAAAAAATTCGTCAAAAGGTGAATTTTTGTGGATGTATCTCTTCATGTTAAACTAAGCCAAATGATTTTCTACCACCCTATGTGGATCATGCCTCTTGAATTCAATGTTAGCTAATTTGATATCATCTAAGGTTGAGGATTCAACCTTAGCATGTCCAAAATATTATAATGTGAATATACCAAGTTGTACAGGAAAGGTCGGCCAAACCCTTTTCTGTGCAAATGTCAGTTCTTTAGTGATGCCTGTTGAAACTGTCTAATATGCTACTTCTCTACAAACAAGTCTGTCTGGTAGAAATATCGACAAAGCATGTGGATATTCAAAACAACCAAAGACTCTAATATAAGAAAAACTTTCTTCAATGTACCATTCTGCAATAGCACCCAAATTCCCAATAATTTGTTATGAAATTCTAGGAGGAGGTTGACCATAAATAGCCTCGTGGATTGGAGTGACCACATTGTGACAAATATCATAAAAAAATCCTTTTTCATTTTCCCCCCATGATTTGGAATGATAGAAGTGTATAGGTTCAGTGACAGTCTAAGTTTAGCTCGAATTCATAAGAGGAAATGGGGTTCTGAAGCATATTGTGTCCATAATATATGCATACATATAGAAAGAAGAATGCTCTCCTTTGTATTTTTGGGCTATGTAATCCTCTATTTGTTTGTCTAAGTTATCCGACAACATTTTTCCCTAATCAAAATTATAACCCTCTGCTACTTCATGAATTATAGGAACCCAATCTATAGTAAAATGGATAGGGATTTTCTTTTCGAACATTCTACACAGCATCATGGTAGTATACATAATATGGGCATCACAAAAGGTTATAGAATATGTTCCATGACTATCAGCTTTGAATTTATTTTCATTTCCCCACCAATATTTTACTATATCATGGAGAGATCTGTCGTAACTCACACATTCATCATTCTTGAACTTCATTATAAATTATGCATTATAAGTATATTTAGGGGTGGAAGTTAATTTATACATTACTTGAATGTCTTCAGGCCTAAATGAGCCAACAATGGTCTTTTGATGATTGTAGATGGTTCTGGTCGAAATATCAACATTATCCAGAGCCCAGTGTATCATGTCTGTATATGGCAACAGTTTTGGTCGTGTTTCGACTTTGTGAAGTTCTAAATTAGCCACATGTATTAGCTTGTTTGCAGTTGACACATATTCTCCTCCTCTTGATTCATAAGAGTGGAGAGAATTTTCCTGATCCAAGATTTCATAAACTTGTTTCCATGATTTAATGACGTTCATCAGGTGAGCGACAATGTCTGAAAAAATGTCTAAATTTGGGTTTGGCTCCTCTGCAAACAGATCTTGCTTTCTTGTTTTTTGGGGAACAAATAGACAACAACACTCATTTTTGTTAAGGGAAGCCAAGACAAATTTAGTGGCATTGGATAATGTGTGGTCTAGGGAAAATAAAATGGAAAAAATATTATTTGAAGTAGAAGGATACAATACCCTTGTGAGAAACCAATATTGTTCTACCATCCCCAAAACACCCTTGACTTGGATTTATCAATAGCCACATGATAAAGGCTTCTTTGTTCTCTTTTCTCTGGTATGGAAATAATGAAAGTACAAAGGAGAAGACACTCCCTATGGAGTTACGTGAGACCTGTAAGATTTGTATTTCTCCACTTTTCGTTCTCCATTCAACTTATTCTTAAACACCCATTTTCTACCAATTGGATTCCTTCTAGTTGGAAACTCCACTAGATCCCAAGCCTCATTCTTGTTCAATGTTTCCATTTCTTCCACCGTGGACTTTTTCTGAAATTTTCCATCCTACAAAACCATTGCCTCCCTAAAATTTCTGGGATCGTCATCGATAATAAACAAAGCAAAATTTGAACAGAAATCCGATGGAGTATACCTTTCTGGTCTCCTTCTTTCCCAACCAATCTCATCAATACTAGAGTATGAGTATCTTCTTCTTTTGATTCCTATTCCTCTATAGAGTTTGATTCATTATCCTTCAATTCAAACTCTATTTTCTCTATTCCTTTTTCCCTTGGTAGAAATTCATGTTTGACAACACCTTTGATTTCTCTAAATACTACATCTCATTTATACACTACCTTCTTGGTTTCTGGGTTCCAAATATTATAACCTTTCAAACCATATTTATACCCAATAAAGATATACTTTTTACCCTTTTTATCCAATTTACTCCTATTTTCCTTTGGAATGTGTACATAAGCATCACAACCAAATTCCCTAAGATGTGTAAGAGAGGGTTTCTTACTAGTCCATACCTCGTGTGGAGTCTTGTCATCCGACGCTGATGAGGATGATTTATTGACCAAGTAACATGCAATACCTAGTGCCTTTGCCTATAATTCCTATCCTAACATGGAACCACAAAGCATGCTCCTTTATTTTTCCATCAACATCATATTCATCCTTTCTGCAACTCCATTCTATTGAGTTGTGTATGGAGTAGTCTTTTTCCTTTCTATACCGCACTTCTTATAGAATTCATCGAATTCATTTCTGCATATTTTTTCACCATTATTCGTCCTCAACACATTAATTCTTTTCTATATTTGATTCTCCACAAGAGCCTTAAACTCTTTAAATTTGTCAAAGACTTCAGATTTCTTCCTAAGGAAATAAATCCATGTATTCCTCAAGAAGTCATCTATAAATGAGACATAGTACATAGATTTTCCCAATTATGGAACCAACACATGTCCAAACACATCATTGTGCACCAACAGTAATATTCCCTCTACCCTCATATCACTAGAGGATAATCTTACATGATTATTCTTCCCATATAAGAAATGTTCACAAAAATCAAAATCCATAGAGAAATTGGACATACCTTCAACCATACCTTTATTGTGTAGTAATCAAAGGCCCTTCTCTCTGATATGCCCTAGTCTTTCATGTCAAGAAATGATATACACTTCCACACTAACCCAAGTATAAGATAAGAAGAAAATAATCAATAACGTAAATGACAAAGCAATCGCACAGTAAACAAAGATTTTACCCTCGAAAACCAAACTAGGAAAAACAACATTCCTTGAGCATTCTTCTCTCTTGTTGTCTTAATCAATCTGAATAAAAGGTTACATGTCTAATATTGGATTGCACCTAAGACACAATTGACATCATACCCTCTTACTTATGCAAGAACAACCCTGTATCCAATCCGAATTATATCTTCATGAACAACGTCCTACATCTAAGGATTTCTCTAAAGATTGGCTATATTACGATTCATTGATTAGACTTTACGGCCTTACAACATGCCTCTTTATAGGAATTACAATAGGAAAAACCATAAATACATGACACCCAAAAAACATTATAGATCAATGTAGATCATTGGCTACAAATCCCGCAAATATCAAGATTTTTTTATAGTCGACTCCAAGTCAGATTACCAGTTGACCTTCATTTGGTCACCACATGCCTGGCTGTCGACCTCTTGTTGGTTGACCTATTCGACTTATTTTTTATTTCTTTACCAAGTTGAATTGCCTCGACCTTCGACTTCGACTTTACCTGGTCGAGTAATCACGACCTTCGATTTTCTATCAATCCACCTCAACCTCAACCATCAATTGATCCACCTCAACTTCGACCATTAGTTAATCCACCTCGATTATAATTTCACTACAAAGAATATAACAAACCAACATTCTCCCACTTGTTGTATTCTTTACTGAAACAAGGATACTTTTGAAATTTTGTTTACAAACCCAGGGCAACAATTCACATTGCCTCTCTGCACCAAGAGAACTTCACAACACTCACAAACTTGGTCAACGAGTCTGTTATGTTTTCCAACATGTCTACTTTCTCGAGTAGGACCTTAATTTCCACCATATCTCTTACGAAATGGTATTGTACATCAATTTTCTTAGTCTTCAAATGATAAGCAGGGTTCTTTGCCAAAAATATTGTTCTTTGATTGTCGTAATTTATCATCATATCTCTCTGGTACAACCCGATTCCTAAACACAGGATTTGAAATCATACTGCTTCCTTGCTTCCATGAGTCGTTGTGATGTATTCAACTTCTTTTGTTGACAAGTCTATGGTCACATGTCGCTTATTCATCCATCTTATTTCTCCACAAAACATCTTGAAGATATATCCGTTGGTCGACCTCCGTCGATCCAAATCTCCATTCCACTCGGCATCGAAAAATCCATGTAC
This sequence comes from Picea sitchensis, assembly GCA_010110895.2. Classification (NCBI taxonomy): domain Eukaryota; kingdom Viridiplantae; phylum Streptophyta; class Pinopsida; order Pinales; family Pinaceae; genus Picea; species Picea sitchensis. The sequence goes on from SNQJ01S0109713.1 coordinate 37,689, forward strand.
ATTTAATTTACCACTATCACATCCAGGTCTACCTTGGTATCATATAGCATAGTCCTTTGTGCCACACAAATACCTGAATACTCTCCTAACAATTGTCAGTTCTCCTTTCGAGGAGTCGAAATGTACCTTCTCAACACTCCCACTGCATGAGCAATGTCTGGTCAAGTGCATACCATCGCATACATTAGACTACCAACAACACTTGCATAGGGAACACATGCCATGTCCTCTATTTATTTATGTATCTTTGGATATTGTTCAATAGTTAGCCTTGCTCCCACAAGAATTGGCACCTTCACCGGTTTGCAATCCTACATGTTGAAACGTTTCAGAACTGTTTCAATATACTTCATCTAATTCAACCAGATATTTCTAGTGGCTCGATCTCTCTTAATCGCCATTCCCGGAATGAATTTAATTTTACCGAGATCCTTCATGTCCAAATTATAAGATAGCTACTTTTTCACCTCCTTTATTGCATCCATGTTTTTTCCAAGCAACAACATGTCATCGACATACAAAGCTACATATATGAAACACCCACCTTCTTCCTTGGAATAGATGTAGTGATCATCTTTGCTTCTCACAAATCCCAAACTAAGGATGTATGTGTCGAACTTATGGTACCACATCCTTGGTGATTTCTTTAGACCATAATGGGATATTTTTGATATGCACACCAACTCTTTATTTCCCTTTAATACAAATCCTTCAAGTTGTTTCACGTAGATTTATTCTTCCAGGTCCCCATGTAGGAACGTTGTCTTTACATCCATCTATTCTATTTCTAGATTGAATGTTGCAGCCAGAGACATTAGTAATCTAATGGAAGTTAATTTTTCAACAGGAGAACAAATATCACCGAAGTCCACTCCCTTGACTTGGGAATATCCTTTCTCTAATAGTCAAGATTTGAACTTCTCGACTTGTCCTGCGACATTCATCTTCTTCCTGAATACCCATTTTCTACCAACAAGCTTTCTTTTGGTAGGTAACTTGACAAAATCCCATGTCTCATTATTTTCCAAGGATTCTATCTCTTCGACCATGGCTTCCTTCCAGAGTTTACTCTCTGCTGAGTCAACTGCCTCACCAACTGACTTGGGCTCATCGTCAATGGCAGTTAACACAAATGCAGAATGGAAGTCAGGCAGACTATACCTATTGAAGAATTTTATTACTCTTTCTAACCTCCTTACAACTGGAGTCTGTTGTTCCACCTCTTCATATGATTCAGTTGACTCATTTGAATCATCTTCTTCCTTCCTCAGTTCAAATCACATCATCTTAGGATTATTCTCGATCCGAACAATTTCTTCAGGCTCGGACTTACCTCCAACTTCTCTGAATACCACATCTCGACTTTACCCCATTATCCTTGATGTAGGATCCTAGATATTATGTCGTTTCATTCCTTCTTTGTACCCAATGAAAATACACTTGACTGCCTTCTTGTCGAACTTGCTCCTCTTGTCCTTGGGAACATGCACAAATGCATCACAACCAAATACTTTGAGATGTGAAACCGAATAATTCTTACCCGACCATACCTCATGTGGAGTCGTGTCGACTAGCACCAACGAAGGAGACATATTCACTACATATATTGCAGTTTCGACTACCTCTACCCAGAATTCTTGTGTGAGCCCAACACCACTGATGCCTTATCCATCAACGTTTTGTTCATTCTCTCAGCAACTCCATTTTTATATGGGGTATATGGTGTGGTATTTTGGCATGTTATTCCACACTTCTTGTAGAACTAATCAAATTCTTTTCAACAAAATTCCCCACCATTGTTAGTTCTCAACACCTTAATATTCTTATCTGTCTAGTTTTCTACAAGAGCTTTAAACACTTTAAATTTCTCAAAAACTTTTGATTTCTTCCTCAGGAAATATATCCATGTCTTCCTATAAAAATCATCTATGAAGGAGACATAATACATGGATCCATCAAGTGAAGGCATTGTAACTGGGCCAAACACATCACTATGCACCAATTCTAGAATCCCATTTTCCCTTGTCGCACCAGATGGGAACCTCACCCGACTTCGTTTTCCATATATGGAATGTTCACAAAATTTGATTTCTAAACCACGTTCAGGAAAACCTTTAACCATACCTTTTTTTTCCATAGCTCAAAGTCCTTTTCTACAATGTGTCCCATCCTGTCGTGCCATAGCATGGTCAGGTCAACTTTATCATGTCTTGTCGAGTCGGTTTGAATCGAATCAACCGAAGTCGAGTTGAGTTGAGTCGAATTCAGGAGCAATGATTTTTTTGCATTGATTCGATTCGAAATTCCCTAACAACTTGTATATGGTTCCAATCCGAACTCCTTTCATTAATACCATCACACCTCTGACCATCTTGCACGAAACCTTCTGAAAAAGAGTGTGTACTCTAGCATCGCTCATCTTACTGACAGATATCAAGTTTATTTCCAAACCTGGAATTTGTAGCACAACTGGAAGGGTTATTTTCCTCCTGTCCTACAGTATCAGTGAAACTCTTCCTCGTTCAAAATTTTTGGTTGTCAAGTCATCCCCTAAGAACACATCACCTCCATCATATCGTGCATACTTACAGAACCATTCTCTATGTGGTGTAATATGATAGGATGCTTCTAATTCGATCAACCAAACACCTTGATACGACTATGTATTGGTCGATGCTAGGTACACATCACCTCCCTTATCCAGGGTTGTCTTTCTCTTATTCAACTGCTTCTCGTCGGATCTTGTGCTGACTTCCATCATCCTCAACTTACAGTCCTTTTTGTAATGACCATTTTTACCGCATTTCCAACATCTTCTTGTCAAATTAATCGGGGATTTAGATCTACCCTTCGACTTATACTTTCTACCGTAGAATTTTACTTTATCTATTTCAACCATTCGACCTCTTACCACTAAATAATCTTTGGTCGATCCTTCCATGTTCTTTCTTCTCATTTATTTTGATAGTAGAGAAGAGACCACATATTCTTGTGCTAGTGTGGTTTTATTACTCCCTATAGCCACAAATAAGTTATCCCAGGAGTCTGGAAAATAACATAACAAGATTACACACTTCTCCTTCTTAGTGATTTTAATATCCATAGATAACAACTGGCTTAAAATGGTATTAAACACATTTAAATTCTCATTCACCGAACTTCCATCACTCATTCTCAAAAGATACAATTTATTTCTGAGAAACAACTTATTTACTAGAGATTTCGACTGGTATAATCTTCCCAGCTTGTCCCACAGTTTCTTGGCCGAATCTTCACCTGAGACATTCAGCAGTACCAAATATGCAAGGAAAATCTGAATCGTACGTATTGCTCTTCTTTCGAGTTTCTACCATTCTTCTAACGACATTCATGTTGCCTAGGTACTTGGACATATCGTTGTCCATTGTTCTTGATCTACAAGAAGATATTCTATTTTAAGCTTCCAAAGCTCAAAATTATAGCCATTGAATATTTATATCTCTATTCTTGAGTTGCTCACCATTATTTACCATGATCTTTAACACAATTTATGACTTATAACTCTTACTGCACCTAGGGTGTATCTCTGAGATTCAAGATTGGTAGATCAAGAACTGATACACTTTTCAAAGCATAAAACAGCTCTGATACCACTTGTCAGAGATTAACTTTTCTCTGATACCACTTTTCAGGAAATGAGATACACTTCCACACTAAACCTAGCAAAAGAGAAGCATAATTTAACTAATAACGTAAATGACAAATAAATCGCACAGTACATAGATATTTTACCCTGGAAAACCATACTGAGAAAATCAACATTCCTTGAGCGTTCTGCTCTCGCATTGTTTTATTCAATCTAAATAAAAGGCTACATGTCTAACCTTGGTCCACACCTAAGACACAATCGACATCATACCCTCTTGCTTATGCAAGAACAACCCTGTAGCCAATCTGGCTTACATCTGCCTGACCAACAACCTACGTCTAATGATTTATCTAAAGATTTGCTATATTAAAATTCATTGATTATCCCTTACGGCATTACAACATGCCTCTTTATAGGATTTACAACAGGAAAAACCCTAAATACATGGCACCCAAAAACAGTTACAGATCCATGCATATCATTGGTTACAAATACCGCAAATCTCAGGATTCTGTTATAGCCGACTCCAAGTCGGATTACCATTCAACTACCAATTGACCTTCATTCAGTCTTCAGTCAGTCTCCACATGCCCACATGTCGACCTCTTGTTGTTTGACCTCTTAGATTTGATGTTGACGTTTTTACCACATTGAATCGCCTCGATCTTTTAATTCAACTTTACTTGGTCGAATAACCTCGACCTTCGACTTGTTGTCGATCTACCTCGACCTCGACCATCGGTTGATCCACCTTGACTTCGAACGTTAGTTGATCCACCTAGATAGACTTTCACTGCAAATAATATAACAACCCAACATTTGATGCCACAACATAGTCTTTTCTCTAGAGACTATAGGATTGTTTTCTTCTTCAACTCCAATCTCAAGAACAACAGAACTGTTGCACCCGTCACTAATAGTTCTTCCCAAAATATTATATAGAGTTACAATCCGAAATCCCTTTAGCAACACCATTTCCCCTCGAACCATCCTACAGTTTTCTTTCTCAAACACTATTTTTACCCTTGCATCATCCATTTCGCTTACAGAAATCGATTTTTTGGCCAATCCTATGATGTGCAGAACACTAGAGAGTGTTCTAATCCTTCCATTCATGAGTTTCAACTTGAATTTTCCTCGTCTTGTGATTTTGTTTGTATAGTCACCACCTAGTAAAAAATCACCTCCATCATACCTTTCACACTCACAAAACCATTCCCTCTAAGGAGTCATATGAAAGGATGCACCTGAGTCGACCAACCATACCTCATGATCTGCATGTGTGCTTGAAGAAGCCAAGTACACATCTCTTCCTTCATCCACGAAGGTTTTGTTTCTATATAAGGGGAAACATTAGATCCCTTCCCTCTCTCAACACTTTTGGATCTACATCATTTCTTGTAATTCCCTTCTTTTCCACATCTCCATCTTACCATTACAATTTTCCAAGAGATTTAGATCTCCTATTGCAAATAATAAATTTGTGCTCTTTCCTTCTATGTCTTTCCACCTCATCTCATCCGAAAACAAGGATGAGACCACATCATAGAAGCTTAAATTAGTTACATTACTCCCTATGGCTACAACCAGAATATCCCATGAGTCTAGTAAAGGGAACAATAAACCAATACACTTATCTTCATCAAAAATATTAATATCAACAAACAATAACTGACTTACCACTGTATTGAATGCGTACAAATGCTTTGTTACTGAGTCTCCATATTTCATTCTCAAGTTGTACATATTCTTCCATAGGAAGAATTTTTTTTCTAGGAACTTAGACTAGTACAAAGCCCCTAACTTATTCCACAATGCCTTGGTTGTAGCTTCCCTTGATAGATTTAGTAATATTCAACCTAAGAAACACAATTGGATTGTGCTCTTTTCCTTCTGATCCAACAGTATCCATTCTTTTGTGGACATTCCTATAGGTGAAGTACCTAGATCCACCTCAATCAATTGATCTTTGTCCACCAATAGATTTTCCATCTTGAGCTTCCACAACTCAAAAATTTTCCCATTAAATTTCTTTATGTCTATTATTGAATTGCTCGCCATTTCTTTTCACCAAAAGAACCAATATTTCAGAGCTCCCATTGTAACAAGGTTTATCACAAACCTGAGACAAACCCTTATCCATAAAGGCATCCCTCTGAAGCCAATAAATGCTCCGATACTGAATGTAGATTTTAACCTTGTACAATTAATAACTACAAATGGGTTCTTAGTAAAAGAAGAAAAGATACAATGACACACACACACACACATCACACATAGATTTTACCCTAGAAATCAAAACCGGGAAAACCAACAACTTGTTTAGAGCCACACCTCTACTTCTTTATTCATAATCATCCTTCATTTTTTACAACACAATATATATACGATCCCGCGAAATCCAAAACCCCTAGTCCATTAACCAGGATTAGTCTACAACCCTAATTCCTTGACTAGAATTAGAAAACCATCAGTGAAAATAGTGTGTTTAAAAACCACTAAAAATGGACGCAAAAAACCGCCAATTTTTTTTTAGGGCTCCTTCCCTTCTAACCCCCTTGTGTGCCTGACACAACATAACGCATGGGGTTGGTTATGAAAAGAATATAAAGCATACCCAATAGAGACTCCATTATAGCAATTATAGTTTCTGGAGCTATAGAGCTCTGAGACTTCTTGGACAACCTGTGTTGAATCCCTAGAAGGGAAGTGGGACAACCAAAGGGACTGCATTGCAAAGAAGGGGGTACATTTCCTTGGGTTGTGTAGACTATGCAGAATTAGAGGTTGTAGGTTGGAACTATTGTTGAAGTTTGGTACCTTGGCCTAGCCTTTGATTGTACGATTGTGAGACCTTAGTTGGCCAAACCTTATGGGAGACCACCATGAATGTATGGAAACTTTATGTGTGGCTTTAGGATCTAATATTCAATGGGATAAAACTCAACTCTGCAGGTAGAGACAACAACATATCCTTGATGGGTTGGCCTTGCAAAACTAAGCCTAGATCCAACTTGGCCATGTTTTCAAATCCTTGGGAATCCCTTTCACCACCCAATATTATCTTTGGTATTTCTAGGAGGTGGTGGTGTAGAGAGTATAGAAAGGAAATAGACAAGTAGATTAATAAACCTTTAGCCTCATAAGTGAAATTTCAAATTTTCATGAAGGTTTCTATTGCAACCCAGGTATACTAGTCGCAATGTGGGTCCTCTTTAAAGCATCCTATGCAAGAGTAGAAAGGGATCTCAAAAATTTTCTTATGGTTAAAGAGTGACAACAAGAGGGGTTCCATAGAATCAATCATGAGCTTCATTACATATCGCTAGAGTTTTTTGGTCTAGGTATTATCAAAAACCACCATTAGGTAAAAGCCTAGTGTGCCAAGTGGCCAATTCATGGTATTGAAGGACATAAGGTCTAGAAGGTCCTTCTTCAATTCTTGATTAGGCAAGGCTTGCTTCTGAGGGAGTATACTTTATAGAGCATGGAATATTTTAGGGGCTAAATTTCACCCATGGGATAATTTCCATGTTTTGTTTCCAAAGAAAGATTTTCCAATTTCCATATTTTTCTCAAATTATTTGCCCAAATTATATAGGATAAAAGTATTTTTCTCTAAAAATAGCCAAAATTTTCTCGAATCTATATAAAATCCTTATAATTTTAAATATTTTTTACAAAAATATCATCAAATATTTTATGGTTAGCATTTTAATAATTAGTAAGATTTGTGAATTTTTCTATAGTTTAAGATGAGTACGGATCCTTAAAATATTCCCCGTTGCAAATAATTTCTCTTCAAACCCTTTCTCTCACTCAATCTCAATTATGTTAAATTTGTTGGTACATTAGTCTTGTAGAACATTTGAAAGGCTTGGGACGTTGTTAAGCCTTTCCTTTCCTAGAAGAATCTATCTCTCAAATCTGGCCCATCATTCATTGATCATTTTCTTTAGTGGCCTCCTCTTGTGAAGTTTGAAGGAGAGCCCCTAAAAAATCTCCCTAGCTCATGGCCTTAAGGCTTTTCAAGAAGGGCATTTGGTCAACCAACCAAACTAGTTTGATAACTGGTCTAAGTAATTTCTCTGTTCAATTAACCTCAAAAGGAAATTATCCTAGCTAGAACGAATATTTTTATTTTTGAATGAATTCAATGACTCATTCTTGATGATCTCATGCTTAAGCTTCACCTTCAAGTTCCTTGTGCTTAGAGTCATGACCAAAAAATGGGGAAAACCACAACCTTCTCTACATATGAAGCTATTATGGGATAAAAGTGGATTTATCTTAAGTTGTTCTTCAAAGGATGATCCAGATGGATATCAGTGGCCACCCACCTATTCCACTAGATCAAAACATGGGTTTTCCATTTTGGCAGTTTTTCTACACTTTTTTGGGTCCTGAATTTCTGGGGCCATTTTGAGGCCTTAAACAACGTTTTCT
>SNQJ01S0109714.1:5828-28967 GCA_010110895.2 Picea sitchensis
TTCATATTATTCGACGACCCGATCGTCATTTTCTATTTCCCTGAGAATAACATCGTGTTTTCTGGCATTGTTGTCGCAACCAATTCCTTCCCATTCGAATGGCTCGGTGGTGTGACAGTCCACCTTCGTTACAGTTATTATTCCATGGATTATCATGCATACATGGGGTGGCAGTTTCCCTCTCTCTGTAGCGTACATCGTTTGATGTCCTGATATTCAGAGTACCTCGCAATATGTGGAGCTTTCTTCAATGCCTTCGCCGTGCACAAGAGATTGTGTTTACAGTGAGAATTGAATTCAAAACCTCGGTCTAGCTAAGGTTCTCTTGAACAGATAATTGTTTCAACTTGTAGCACCTAAAAAATTGTCTGCGACAACAACATAACCAGAATCAAACCACCACCCTGTACTGCAAAGCCTCAAATACGTCTCAGATACACGTGTATATAGTAGAAGGAACATGAATAATTAAATTAGATGAAAAGGGCAGCCTAGACTCCCCGCTGAAAAAATCCATGATCATTTTCAAACACATTAGGATGAAAATAATGAGTAGATCAAATATTTAATATCTGTTACAACAACATGAACAAGGTCGAATACTTGGGCTACATTGTTGATGAGCATGGGGTACATGTGGATCCAGCTAAGATCCAATTCATTTGTGACTGGACATCCCTGACCACATTAAATGAGCTTCATAGCTTCTTGGGACTTGATAGCTTCTACAGATGCATGAGCATCGTATGAAGCCAGGGCACACACCTAGCCAAAGAGATAGCTGGACGCACAGATGCAATTAAATACGTTTTTGTGAAAACATTGTGGATTTCAAAATTTGAAGCATTAATGTAATGGATGGGAGGAAAGTGCATTAGAATTTATGCATTGAAGATCCAAACTAATTTTGGAGCGTATGTTCCTATTCCCCAGATGTAATAGGCATTTATGTGTGTTTAATGCAAGTAGGTAGATTTAATTTAATAGATTAGACAGTTTAGGAGTATAGGAGGGAAAACGGATGATAAACACCCTCACCCTTGTATCATTGTAACATTTATTCAGAATTTGTACGCTGTAGAGATGCACAGAGGAGAACAAAGAATTTTATGCATTTTAGTTGTTATTTTCCATGTACAGGAGCACTGAAATTAATAGAAGAAAGCTTTGATTCCAATCTATGTGTTTGTTATGGTTGTTGGAACCACCTGTTAAATGGTATGTTGCAAGTTTGTTTGCATTCTCTGTATGCATTTTATTTCAATGCTATGTGTGTATATAGGCTCTAGAATTCTATGTTGAATGTTTGAATTCTGGATAAGGGGAGAATGAGTTTCAGTTGTTTCTCTTTATGAGAACTCTTGCAAAGAGTGCAGTGGAGGGTTCGCAAGGAGTGCGTCGACCAGGTTCTAAAATTCATCTCAGAACTCTCAAAGGAGATTCAAATTGTGTCTTTACAGGTAAGAGTGCTAGCAGAGCACAGAGCCGTGCAAAGTGTGCATAGGCTGGGAGAAGGGAACAAATTACTTTGAACTCATCGGGGATTTGAAGAATTCTCTGTTGCAAAGAGTGCACAGAGTCGAAGACCCAAATAACTAGAGGTTATTTGAAACTTTGCTGCAAGGAGTGCGTGTAGGGACCCTCTTGGAAGCCTTGAGTTCACAAGAGAAAGATTAGAAGGAATATCTGAAGTGTTCAAAGGGAGGCAGAGGTCGAAATCGTCTCACATAATTCAAATTTAGGAGGGAGGACACCAAGTCATTTGGCCAGAAGTCCTTGAGAAGTTGAATTAGATGGTGGAATCGCTTCAGGAGGAAGTGCCAAAGTTCCGTTAGCCATTGGATCTTGTGGAACATCGGAAGGATTAAGACCGAGTGTCTTTCAACACCCATAAGTTCAGGAAGGATAGTGACCGTCAGATCCGGATCAACGAGGGTCGTTGATCTTGTATGTGAATTCACCATATCGGGGATCGAGAAGTGGAGTAGTTCAAAGTTGGACTCGAGAGTTGCAAACTTTCGGGTTGCAAAATCCCGATACAGCCAGGACCGTTGGATCAAGGAAGGCACACAACCGTAGATCTCGTCGAGAGTATGATTTTAGAGTCGGGGATCCACAGAGGAAGAGGAACGATTGTTCGTTGTTCTCTCAAGTTGCAAAAGCTAAAGACTCGTGTGAACAGGTGGAAAGGACCCACTCTGTAAGTGGAATAAACATAGGTGACAGGTGGCGTGTGCCCATCGCTTTGGGTGGAGTCAACCTTCGTTGACAAATCGCGTTTAGGGGATTCGGAAGGGAAGAGCTCGAGAGGTTGGTGCTCCAACTCACGAAGTCACAAGTTGTGAAAGGTGCTTGCGTGAAGGCCAGGCTGTGGTCATATTTGAAAAGGGGATGAAGAGGGGGCTTACACCTTAATCCCATTCACAATTTCACATTTCGGCTATTTCCAAGAGCTTTGGAATTGCATTCGAAGTTCCCAACTCGAGAGACCCAAAATCCTTTGCAGGCTTAAACAAAGAGTTCAATCAACCCTTATCATGATTTAGAGAAGATCCTGTGTGGATCTTGGCCTGAGGGTAGGAGGTATGCACCACTTGTGGTATCAGAGCCTAGAACATATTCTTTTATTTCTAAAGAAGAGAGGAAAAGAGGATTTTTACAGCCATGCCATCAAGAAGAAGAGAAAGGCCCATACCTGATCCAACAGTGGAAAGAGAAATGCGTGAATTACATGCTAGAATTAATACTATGGAGACAACACAGAGGAGAACAATTGACACTGGGGATATTAGTGAATATGAAAGTGAAAATGAAGCTGAGAATGAAGGAGAAGAAGTTACAATCGAAGATGCTGCAGAAGAATGCCTATTCAGGGCTGTTTCAAGGATAGGTGCTAGGGAAAAAATGGACATTCCAATGTACGAAGGCAACCTAGACATTGAAGAGCTTCTAGACTGGATTAGAGCCCTAGACAAACACTTCGACTGTGAGGATGTCGAGGAAGACAAGAAAGTCAAATATGTCATTACTAGACTTAAAGGGCATGCAACATTGTGGTGGGATGAGCTATAGGCTGACAGACGTTGCAAGGGCAAGCAGAAAATCAAGAGCTGGGATAGAATGGTTGCAAAAATGAAATCCAAGTTTATACCCAGGGATTATCAAATAAATATGTTTCGGAGGATGAATAATTTGAGACAGAAGTTGATGTCAGTGAAAGAATACACTGAAGAGTTCTATAGGATAAACATCAGAGCAGGTCATCGGGAAAGCGATGATGAGAAAGTTGCTAGGTATATGAATGGTCTACAATATGACATTTAGGATGAGATGAGCATGATGACCATCCAAACCGTAGAAGATGCTTATCAGATGGCTCTAAAATTTGAAGAGAAGCTGAGCTGAAAGCAAGGTCAAAGAGGCCGAGGCAGAAGTCAAAGAAGAGGCAAGACAATTTCCCGGGACATAACTCATAAACCTAAGGAAGTGGGGAAGAAACTTCAACCTCAATCTGAGAGAGGAGGAAGCTCACAGGGGAGGAAGTATGCTAATAGAAATACTTTTCCTCGAGCCAGAGGAAGAGGAAGAGGCAGAGGAGGTGAAGTGAAATGCTTTGTTTGCAAAAAAATCGAACATAAATCCTATGAGTGTCCAGATAGGAAGAAAGATGGTGGTGAAACTCACATTGTCGAAGCTCAAAGACAGAATGTTGAGGCAGAGGATGCTGAGGGCGGAAGATCTTTGATGATGCAGAAAGTTCTCTTGAAACCAAAGAAGGAGCTAGAGAACCCACCCCAAAGAAATATTCTATTTTGGACTGCTTGCAAAACCAAAGACAAGGTATGAAAGGTCATAGTGGACAACGATAGCACATATATTCTTGTATTTATGAAAATGGTAGAAAAGCTGGAGTTGGAGACTGTTGCACATCCAATCCCATACAAAGTTTCGTGGCTACAAAAATGACATCGGGTAAATGTCACTAAACAATGTTTAGTTGAATTTAAAATAAGAGGATATAAGATGATGTATTATGTGATGTCATTCCCATGGATGTTTGTCATCTATTGCTGGGTAGACCATGTAAATATGATAGAAATGTGGTGCATGATGGGAGACAAAAAAACGTGCACTTTGGAGAAAAATGGTAGGATGCACATGTTGCTGCCAATTAAGGATAAAGAGGTGAAAACAAATATGAGAAACACTGTACTTCTCATGAGTGGGAAGGAACTTCTTAAGGAAGTCAAGAAAAAGGAAGACACACAATTCATTTTGGTTAGGAAGCCCATAATTGTTTTGAACAACACTAGGATAGATGATTTACAGGAAGAAATCCAAGAGTTTCTAGAAGAATTTGCTGATATAGTAGTGAATGAACTACCTTGTTCATTGCCACCTATCAGGAGTATAAGTCATCATATTGATCTTATACTTGGAGCTAGTTTTCCAAACAAACATCTTATAGGTTGATGCCACAGGAAAATGAAGAAGTTAAGAGACAGGTCTAGGACTTAATGGAAAAAGGATTGATTCGGGAGAGCTTGAGCCCATGCGCTATTCCAACAGTGCTCAGCCCAAGGAAGGATAGTGGCTGGAGAATGTGTACAGACTCAAGGGAAATCACCAAAATTACCATCAGGTACAGGTTCCCATTTCCAAGGATGGATGACTTGATGGATTGCTTGAGTGGAGCAAAGTTTTTTTCAAAGATTGATTTGAAAAGCGGATATCATCAGATTAGAATGAGAGAAGGTGATGAATGGAAGACAACATTCAAGATGAATGAAGGACTATATGAATGGCTTTTCATGCCATTTGGCTTGACGAATGCACCCAATACTTTCATGAGGTTGATGAACGAAGTCCTGAAGGATTTCATCGGGAAATCCGTCATTGTATATATTGACGATATATTAATTTTCAGCAAAACTGAAGTAGAGCATTTGAAGCATTTAGCTGCAGTGATGAGAAGGTTATAGCAAGAGAAATTTATGATCAACATGAAGAAATCATCATTTATAAGGACATAACTCATTTATTTGGGTTTTGTTATCTCTGCAAATGAATTGAAATGGATCGGGAAAAGATAAAGGCGATTAAGGACTGGCCATCGCCGAAGAGCGTGTTTGAAGTTCAAAGCTTCCATGGTTTGGCTAGATTCTACAGGAAATTCATCTGCAACTTCTGTGGAATTAGCGCATTGATGATGGATATGGTGAAGGAAAGACATAAATATTTTCACTGGACGGAGGAAGCGAAGAAGAGATTCAACCTGCTGAAGAAGAAGATCACTGAGCAACCAATTATGGTTTTGCCAGATTTCAACAAGACATTCCAGGTTAGGTGTGATGTGAGTGGATTTGCCATTGGAGCGGTCTTGAGCCAAGACAACAGGCCAGTCGCATATTTAAGTGAAAAACTGAATGAAGCAAAGATTAAGTACTCCATGCATGACAAATAATTCTACACAGTCATACAAGCGCTGAAGAAATGGAGGCACTATTTGTTTCCAAAAGAGTTCGCTTTGTACAGTGATAATCACGCTTTGCAATTCATGACTCGATATGAGAAGTTGAACCAAAAACATGCTAAATGGGTTGAATACATGCATAATTTTACTTTTGTGATTAAGCATATTTCTGGAACTGCTAACAAAGTTGCTAACGCTTTGAGTAGGAAATGTTTGCTTATGCAGGAATTTAGAGTTAAGACTTTGGGTTTTGATAACCTCAAAGACATGTACGAGGATGATCCATACTTCAAAGAGGCATATGAGGTGTCTGATAATCCAATTCTCAGGGACAAAAGCCAATGGATAGAGTACATGATCCAGGATGGACTATTGTTCAGGGGAAATCAACTATGTATTCTGAAATGCTCCATGAGGGAGAATTTGCCGAGGGAAAAGCACAACAGAGGATTGACCAGACACTTCGATCATGAAAAAACATTCTCAAAGTTGATTGGCTCATATTGCTGGCTAGGGATGAGGACAAATGTGAAGAAATTTGTGGACAAGTGCAGAATTTGCCAGCACACGAAAGGGAAAAAGGAAGAACATAGGGTTATATCAGCCATTACCCATACCCGAAAGGCCATGGGATGCAGTGAGCATGGATTTCATATTAGGACTGCCAAGGACATAGAGGGGATATGATTCAATCTTTGTAGTGGTAGATACATTTTCAAATATGGCACATTTCATACCATGACAGAAAACCAGTGATGCAACTCATATTGCAAACTTGTTTTTCAAAGGAAGTCGTCAGACTTCACAGCTTGCCAAGGAGTATCATTTCGGATCGAGATACCAAGTTCATATGAAATTTATGGAGGACCTTATGGAGGAAGCTGGGGAAAAACTTGTCTTTTATCTCAACGTATCATCCTCATACGAATGGACAGACATAGGTCGTGAACAAAAGCTTGGGAGATTTGTTAAGGAGCTTAGTGACTGAACACCACAGTCAATGGGATCAAATTCTGCCACAGGCGGAATTCTCTTACAATGAATCACTCAATATAAGCACAGGGTAGAGTCCATTCCAAATTGTATATGGAATGAAACCAAGGGGAGTCTCTGAATTGAAAGATTCATAATAGGCTGAATTCAGGAGTGCTAGTGCAGAGAACTTTGCAGAAGGAATGAAGGAGCTTCATGGTAGAATCAAGGAGAGATTGCAGAATTCAAATCAAGAGTACAAGCGTAGAGAAGATCAACACATTTGAGAACTTCAATTTGAAGTTGGTGATTTGATCCTTGCACATTTGAGGAAGGAAAGGTTCCCAAAGGGAACATACAACAAGATGAAGATGAAGAAAATTGGACCATGCAAGGTCATAAGAAAATTTGGGGAAAACACATATGATATTGAATTACCCGATGGGGTCAGAATCTCACCGATATTCAATGTCATGGATTTGTACCCTTACAAAGATGAAGAAGAAGGAGCAGAAGATGAACAAGAAAATATTCAATGGACAAAACAAATGCATGTAGCTGAAAAGCCACAGATGGAAGGCATAGTTGACAAGAGGATTAGCAGAAAGACTAGGAGAAAGGAGTATTTTGAATACTTGGTCAAGTGGAAAGGACATCCAATTGAATATGCTAGCTGGGAAGATGAAGCAGAAATTCGAAGACATGGACAGACCATGCAAGAGCTCATGAACAGGAGTTCATGAAAATTTTCAAGCGAGGGAGTATGATGCAGGAGCATCGTATGAAGCCAGGGCATGCGCCTAGCCAAAGAGATAGTTGGACATGCATATGTAATTAAATACATTTTTGTGAAAACATTGTGGATTTCAAAATCTGAAGCATTAATGTAATGGATGGGAGGAAAGTGCATTACCATTTATGTATTGAAGATCCAAACTAATTTTGGAGCGTATGTTCCTATCCGTCGGATGTAAAAGGCATTTATGTGTGTTTAATGCACGTAGGTAGATTCAATTTAATAGATTAGACATTTTAGGAGTATAGGAGGGAGAACGGATGATAGACACCCTCGCCCTTGTATCATTGTAACATTTATTCAGAATTCGTAAGATGTAGAGCTACACAGAGGAGAACAGAGAATTTTATGCATTTTAGTTGTTATTTTCCATGTATAGGAGCACTGGAATTAATAGAAGAAAGATTTGATTCCAATCTATGTGTTTGTTATGGTTGTTGGAACCACCTATTAAATGGTATGTTGAAGGATTGTTTTCATTCTCTGTATGCATTTTCTTTCAATGCTATGTGTGTATATAGGCTCTAGAATTCTATGTTGAATGTTTGAATTCTGGATAAGGGGAGAATGAGTTTCAGTTGTTTCTCTTTCTAAGAACTCCTACAAAGAGTGCAATGGAAGGTCCGCAAGGAGTGCATCGACTAGGTTCTGAAATTCATCATAGAACTCTCAAAGGAGATTCAAATTGTGTCTTTACAGGCAAGCGTACTAGAAGAGAACAGAGCCGTGCAAAGTGTGCGCAAGCTGGGAGAAGGGAACAAATTACTTCGAACTCACCGGGGAGTTGAAGAATTCTTTGTTGCAAATAGTGCACAGAGTCGAAGACCCAAATAACCAGAGGTTATTTGAAACTTTTCCACAAGGAGTGCGTGCAGGGAACCTTTTGGAAGACTTGAGTTCGCAAGTGAAATCTTAGAAGGAATAGAACCTATGAAGTGTTCAAAGGGAGGTAGAGGTCAAAATTGTCTTATAGAATTCAAATTTAGGAGGGAGGACGCCAAGTCATTTGGCCAGAAGCCCTTGAGAAGTTGAATCGGACGGTGGAATCACTTCAGGAGGAAGTGCCAAAGTTCTGTTAGCCGTTGGATCTTTTGGAACAGTGGAAGGATTAAGACAAAGTGTCTTTCAACACCCATAAGTTCAGGAAGGATAGTGACCATCAGATCCAGATCAATGAGGGTCGTTGATATCGTATGTGAATTCGCCATATCGGGGATCGGGAAGTGGAATAGTTCAAAGTTGGACTCGAGAGTTGCGACTTCCCAGGTTGCAAAATACTGATATAGCCAGGACCGTTGGATCAAGGAAGGCACACAGCCATAGATCTTGTTGAGAGTATGATTTCAGAGTCAGGGATCCATAGAGGAAGAGGAACGACTGTTCGTTGTTCTCTCCAGTTGTGAAAGATGAATATTTGTGTGAACAGGTGGAAAGGACCCACTCTGTAAGAGGAATAAACAGAGGTGATAGGTGGCATGCACCCGTCGCTTTGGGTGGAGTCAACCTTCGTTGACGGATCACGTTTCGGGGATTCACAAGGGAAGAGCCTGAGAGGTTTACGCTCCAACTCTCGAAGTCACGAGTTGCAAAAGGTGCTTGCGTGAAGGCTAGGCTGTGGTCATATTTGAAAAGGGGATGAAGAGGGGGCTTACACCTTAATCCCTTTCACAATTTCACATTTTGGATATTGCCAAGAGCTGTGGAATTGCATTCGAAGTTCCCAACTTGAGAGACCAAAAATCCTTTGTTGGATTAAACAAGGAGTTCAATCAACCCTTGTCGTGATTTAGAGAAGATCCTGTGCGGATCTTGGCCCAAGGGCAGGAGGTCTACACCAGTTCATATTGGGATTCTCCCATACTGCATGGACCCTCATCCAAGTAACCAAGGGTGGTGGCAAGGTAAATTTCACATGGGGGCAAACAAAACAACAAGAATTTGATGATCTGAATCATCGCTTGTGCTCAACTCCAGTACTCTCCTTACCCTATCTGAAAAAACCATTTGAGATTGAGAATTATGCCTCTGACTATGCTGTAGGCGCAGTTCTCACTCAACACAACCATCCAGTAGAATACCATAGTGAGACACTCTCAGATACTGTCCAGAAATACCCCACCTATGACAAAGAAATGTATTCCATTGTTCAATCATGCCGTCAATGGAAACATTACATTCTGGGAAAGGAGACAATCATCCACACTGATCACATGCCTCTGGAGTTCATACAAGCATAGGGGAATTTGCATAATGACTTCCATCAAAAGTGATCCACATACATACAACAGTTCCATCTCAACATAAATTATAAAACAAGGAGCATAAATTGTGTCACTGACTGCCTTAGTCTCCCTCCCGTTTCTGCACTCACCACAATGCTCCATTCTTGTGGACATGAGGCATCTGAGTGGCCCCAACTTTATTAGTGTGACCCTGACTTCACCACCACCTATAAGCTATTGGGTGCATGAGAGAATGTCACCGATTTTCACATCCAGGATGGACTATTATGCCATCCGGGCCACCTCTGTGTTCCCACAAGAGAGCATGCAAATATGATTTGGGAGGCTCACTACAGTCATATGGTAGGACATTTTGGCATGGAGAAAACTGTGGTTGTTCTAAATTTTTTTTTTTATTGGCCAAAACTTTGACAAGACGTCAATAAGTATATCATATCTTGCACTACCTGTGCCATTTCCAATCCAACCATCAAGAAGCAAGGATTATACACCCCTCTTCCTACTCCCGAGAGGCCTTGGGAATCCATCTCAATGGATTACATGTTTTTTCTTCCGTCCACCAAGAATGACAATGATTGTGTATTTGTTGTGGTTGATCGATTTTTGAAGATGGCCATTATCACAATCTGCAAGAAGAGCATCACAACGACATATACTGCCAAGCTCTTATTCGAATGGGTGTGGGTCTATTTTGGGATACCACAAACCATCACCTTATATCGGGACATCAGGTTCCTCAAAAATTTTTGGTTGAGTCTCTGGTCATTGTTGGACACCAAGCTCACTAAATATACTACTTTCCACCCCCAAACGGATGGCCAGACAAATGTCATCAATCAGATGATTGTGCACTTCCTGCAGATGTACAATTCTAAGCATCCACGTACATGGGATGAGAGTCTTCCCTATGTTAAACACAACTACAACAAGGATCTCCATAGTTCCACTGTCCATAGCCGATTTCAAGTGGGGCTGGGATTCCAACCCTTGGGTACCATTAATGTTGCACTACCTCTTGCAACCACATAGGCGTAATATTCCCATGTTCACTCTAAGGCCAACAAATCCACCAGATTCATTGAGAAAATTCAACACATCCGCCAACAGGTCCATGAGATTTAGCAGAAAGCCAATGATAAGTACAAGTAGAGCCATGATTAACACCGTGTACTGCACCAATTTCAAGTGGGCGACAAGGTATGGTTACATTTGTAGGAAGAGATCCTTATATGGCCCCATCAGAAGCTCTGCCCACTTCACTATGGGACTTACACTATCACCAAGGCCATGGGTAACAATGCTTTTGATCTCAACACTCCAACCTTCCTTGGATTTCACCCAGTGTTCAATGTAGACCTCCTTTGGCCATATTTTCCACCATTATTAGACACATCAGAGATCATAGAACGATTTACACCAACAGATCTCAACCCTGACTGCATGGAACATGCACCCACTGGTAAGATATTGGACACACATATCAAGGGAACTTGCCAACAGAGGATCCAACTTTATCAGGTTGTCAAGGTAGGGAAGTTCGTACACCAAGGAAAGTGGCTCACCCAGGGCCAAATTCAGCAGAAGTTTCCTCACCTGATGGGGGCACTAAATGCAATGGAGACAATTGCTTCCTAAGGGGGAAGGACTGACCTAGGTGGATATTGGTGGCCACCCACCTATTCCAACTGGATCCTCTTGACAATTTTTAGTTCAACACGTTCTTCTATACTTCTTTGTAATTGTGGGTTCTACACTTCCGGGGCTATCTAAATTCCTACACATCTTCTAGGTGGAGAATGGTGTCTTCCCACCTAATACAACTGGCTTAGTTTGGAAGTTTTCATGTCAATACATCTTTCTGTACTTCCAGGGTCATTTTGGGGCCCTAAACAATGTTTTCTTTTTTATCTTGCGATAGTCAAACTGTAGATAGAGTCACAATTTGATGACATAATGTGTAGTTCTCGAAAACACCTTTCCAACGGGATATCACACACCTAAAATGGAGGACAAAAGTTACAACCCCGATAAGTTGAGGTACCAACTTACCCATCAGGGCCCACATGCCGTTTGGCGTTTCATCTCCTAGGGTTAGGTTTTTGGATGTCTAGGGTTTTTGCATTCATGAGTAATGTTAAAAAGGCCTTTGAAGCCTCATTGTAATGATTCTTCTCAGATGGATGCACGTAGTATCCACATCTCTTCTCAGAGATAACTACCACCATTCGAGGAAGTTGTTTCAGTTCTGCAGTTTTACAGTTTCAACCTATTTTATTTATTCAATAGAAGTTATTGTTCACTGGATATTTTCTATTTTTATCTATATCTTTATGTTATGGTATTCAATCTATTTTTCATATCATTCCTCTCATAAATCCGGATCACTTGATCTCCTATCATTTTGGAGAAGAACGATTAAGGAGACACGATCTAAAGAATATTGTCAAAGAGCATCTCCATAGCATGAGAATCCCTTACGAATACACATCTGATTTATGGGAAGAAGAATGAGTAAATCAAAATGCCAAAACCTATGATGAGGTTATTTTCAATAGGTGAGGTCAACCGAGAGGTAGTATTACGGATGAAGACGCTGCAAGAGAGATGACCAAAAAATATGTAGAAAGAGATGAAGTTGAGAGATATTCCCCCATATCCCTTTCGATACATTCAGGCTCTGCATAAGAAGAAAAAGAAGAAGAAGCACCTACCGATAAAAAGAGGAGGGAAAAAGAGAAAGTATTAAAGAAGAAAAATGATGCTAAAAAGAAGCAAAAGTTGGAATTGGACAAAGAAAAATCCATTGCAGAAAATGAATCAAAAGCAAAAGTGGAAGCTGAAGCAAAAGCTTCTATTGAAAAGGAAAAGGAGTCCGTTGAATCATAAAGGATAGAGACAGAATTAGTAGCAAAATAAGAAACTGATAAAGTTGCTGAAGAAGAAAGGCAGAATAAGGAAGTAGAGGATAAAGAAGGAGACACACTCCCAATGGACTTGAATGTCGCTGGAACATCCATCACGGGTACAAAAGAAAAAACAAAAAGTGGTGTGTTAGGTCTCGGGCCATGGGAACCTTTTCAGTCAACTAAGATAGTAAATATCCGAAGCTTTACGTGCAATAGAAAAACATGCCGGATCATAAAAGAAAGGTTTAAGAAGGTTCCAACAACAAAGGGAGCTCCTCTATCAGTAATAACCTAGGTACCGGTCACAAGATATGTTTGGAAAAACCCTGTGGAAACAACAAGAACATGATTTTCATTCATGGATGCAACTGTAGATAATATGCAAAGGCTGTGCCAACAAAATGAGGAGAAAGAACTTAAGATCAAAGAGTTAGAGGAGAAATTCCAACAAGTAAGAATATATGAGAGGAGTCTTCTCAATTTTAAATTCAGCATAGGAAAAGTGAGAAATGAGATGGAAGATGCGATCATTGATATGTACTCCAACATACATCTTTTTCAAAACATAGCTGCAACAATGATTGAACAAAACAACAAGATACAGTTGCAACTGATGCAATACACCACCATCCGAGAAGGCATAGCCGATATTGATACTTGGATAACATAAAATCCTAATGCACCTACTGAATTACACAGACCCTCAAAATCAATGAGGAAGACATATCTGTATGCGCTAGATCAATTCCAATATGTACGGAAACAAGAAGACAAAGAAGTGACCAAAGAAATAGGGATTTTCTCTAGAACTCACAAAGCTTCTCAAGAGATGATAAGACATGGTCGGATACCAATGCTAGATGAACTGTGGAAGAACTTAGTCATGGATGAATTAGTGAATTCAATTAAGAAAGTACAAGTTGGAGAAGACAAGTAGTTGAAACATCAGCTTTCGTCTCAACCGATCTTATTGATCAACATTTGATCCAACCAACAAAGCTCCATACTATGATACAAGATTACATGAAAAAATTGGAAAAAGAGATGAGCACCTTGGATGATAGCGTGGCCATGATTGAAGCAATGTTGGTGCAACTATCTTACAGAAGGATTGAGGCATTGTATAACCAACTGGAAGTTTGGAGAGCCTATCTCTAGAGCAAAATATCATAGTTAAAGGAAAAACCATTGTCTTCTTTTTCATCCTTTTCCTAACTATCTCAAATTTCATCATTTTATGCCACTTGCCATAAGAGAAGGGAATGTTAATAGTCTTGTAACTGCTACTTCAAGAAGAAGGTGAAAGGACAAATATGAGTTCCCATTATGTGTATAAAGTAGATTCGAAACTCTAAAATAAGGACTTTTAAATTTTTGGCTTTTCAAGCATTGTATAGAGCCAAGAACTGTTTCAAGAACTTATACAATGTTAATGAATATTGAGAAGCCCTCAGGGCTAGTACTTTTAGAAGGAATTCTATGTAGAAACTGATCAAAGCTTTTAACTACTTCGAGTGAGGATGTTCACTGTTTCTATGGATTGTAAGAATGCTTTGTTTGCTGTAGACTAATTCTTATGCAATATTAATTACATTTTTGCAGTGTTTGGTATTTCTTCGAATATTTCCACGCCTTGAGTTTTTTGAGTTGTTACAGTATATGTTAATGTAATATGGACTAATCTGATTATATAATTACATCTGTGATTTCTTCCAATCTTTCTCTTTTCATACAACTAACTGTGTTAAAATAGTTTTAAGATTTGGTTGCATTATAACTCATCGGTTACTCTAGTTTCACTCCTAGCTGGGATAGGTTAGCATAGATTAGCAATAGGTTAGTATAGATTATGATAGGTTAGCTGTTCTTATTTTACATACATGGTATTCATCTACATCTTTGCATTGCATCCCATCTCACATCGGTACGCTGGACCTTAACCGGTAATAAAATCAAAAGTTAGCAATAATGGAAGCCGATCCAAATTACGGATAGGACTCCTAACTCAAATGATGTATAGTCTAATTGGGAATTTATACCAGGGAGTACCCCTTGCTGTTGTCAGGCAAATTGAGGCCCCTCAACAAATATGTGCAACAATATGTTTTTATTTTATTTTGAGCTAATGCTTGATTAGGACCATAACAACTTGTTTGGAAGTCAATCTCTCTGAGCAATAATATGTTAAGGACATAGTTTGGTAGGATATGAGAAGATTTTATGGAACTATATACCTTGATACATGTTTGATTCTCATTCATATACCAATCTCCCATGGTTTTAAACTTGCACAACTTATTTCAAAAGTTTTCAGCATATTATATTAAAGATCAATTCATACAATGGGGCTAGAGTCAATCACAAATTTTCTAGTGGTGCACAAAATACTTGTATTTGCAAAGCATTTTGTAGTACACGTGAATAGGAAGACACTTATTATTCTAGTTCCCAACCATCCCATAAAATGAATAAATTTCACATATTATATCCAACAAATACAAATACATGTGGAATTTTGGTGTGGTGCCTTCCAACATTGACTTGAACGAGGGATTCATTCGAGGTATGGGATAGGATGTAATCCCAACCGAAAACCATTCCTTTGTGAAGGATTTGATATAGAAAAGAAACCCAATATTTAATTATATGAAATCCATTCTTTTATCTTTATAGTCCACTTATGAGGACCGCACCATCCTCAATTGGAATTCAGAATTATAAAGGGATAGATATTTGTATCTCTCGATTGAAATTTTCACTCTCGCTCCACTAGGATTTTAGAATGTTATAATAGTTATGTGTCTTAGCAGTGTGTTTGACCCAAATATTGGTTAATTATTCTTGAATCCACAAAAATCTATCGTCAACACTTAAAGTTTGTTATACTCATAAAATGTGATACATCATCTAACTTGGTATATTATTTGTCTTTTTTTTTATAAATATTTTTCTGGTCAACTATCCATTGGATTGCATTGGAGCAAGGGAAAACCTATTCTTTAGCTGCTTACATTATATCATTGAGATCTTGTAACATTATAATTCATAGTGGCATCTTTGATGTCTCGAGCATGTTCAAAACTGAGATATAAATAGAAAAACAAAAAAAGATACACATAGAGCCAATATTTATCTTGGAAACCCTTAATCGGGAAAACCATCACCTAATAGATATCTATTAGCCTTGGTCAAACCGACCAAGAGAGACCAACACCGACCACTTGAATATTCTTACAATGGAGTATCTCAAGCCATTATATAGGCTTCATTAATTTACAACCCTAATTCTTTTACCAGAATTATATTACAATGCAAAGGCATGCATGGCCTCAATATATCCATGCAAAGACATGCATGGAATGGATATAGCCATGCAAATACATGCATGGACATGGATATCCATGTGAAGACATGCATGGATATGCATAGACATTCAAAGACATGCATGTAGTGGAGATAACCATGTGAAGACATGCATGGACATGCCTGGCCATGCAAAGACATGCATGGTCTGGAGATAGCCATGCAAAGATTCACATCAAATACCATGGGACTGTAAACCACTAATGGTAAACCCAACACCAACTAAATAAAAAAACTCCATGACTGATTCAATATTAACCCAACATTCCTCCCTTTAAAATTGACTTGGGATAAACACCTACCCCCTTCAAAGTTTATAAACTAGGTATTAGGAATACAGCATGCCCCCTTATCACCTAGGTCGACTCTATACTAGTGAACCATAAAACCAATGGTACACATGCCTAAATAGGTCTTACAACCATATTACCATTTACACGTGATAAAATAAAACTCCATAAAAATAATTACAATTCTATGCCCAAGCACATGATGTTATGAAACACCAACCTATTTCATTGCAAGCATCCCTTCTGCTCCAAAAACAATTGCATAAACCAAGTGATTATCTTACCAACGTATGATTTTTTTATTTCTATCCTAGAAACCATTAACTGTGAAAACCAACACCTAATAGATATATATTAACCTTAGCCAAACTAGCCAAGCCAAACCAACATTTTTGACTCATCCTGAAATTAATCTCAAACGAGTCATCTTGGAATTTTCGCTATAACTTTTTTTAGTAAAGTTTTATATGGTGAAGTTTTCAATATCCAAAGAAGACATATTTAAGTACTTGTGGTAAAATATTCAGGTTTCATATCATTATAAGTTATGATATATAGTCTGTGGAAGTTGGAGTTTTTGACTAGCCCTGAAATCAGTCTCAAATGAGACATCTTGGGAATTTCACTATATTGTTTTTTTGGTGAAGTTTCAGATTGTGAAATTTTCAGGATTTGGAGGAAACATATCGAAGTACCAATGGTAGAAACTTTGGATTCTAAGACACTATAATTTCATAAATACAGGATATGGAAATTAGGGTTTGTTTTACAAACCCTAAACTAAACTCAAACAAGTGTTCTGGATAAAATAGTCATATCGGCTTTAGTAAAGATTCAAATTTAGTGAAAATATTTGAATTATAAAGAGAATGACACATATTATTACAAGTAAAGAATTTAGAATAATATAAGAGAAACTAGATGCGTGGCATTTTATACAAGTTCACTCTCTAGAAAAGGCAAAAAATAAGCAAGTTTTGGGAAAGTTACCATAAATTTCACTTGGCACATCAAATTTTGGTCAACCCTATGGATTTAAATAGAATACGTATCATAATACTACATGCCAAAATTTCACACTCAGAAGGGCCTAAATTTCGTGGATACATCAAAAGAAAGTTTTACCAACACGACAATCTCTAAATCCGGGTTTTAAAAGGTACATCAACTTAAAATTATCATAACTTCTAATTGGGATTCCTGATTGAGATGATTCAAAATCCATTGAAAATATAAAACATAGGAGAATATATTAGAAAAATAATCTTAACTATTTGAGATTATTGTTATTAAAATATTGAAATTTTACGTTGAGGTTTATGATTATACCTCAATTAGGAATCAATGGTAATATTTCATTTTTGTGGATATGGAGATAAATATGAGATCAATCCCATGAAATGGTTGATGATCATAAAGAAATATTTTTCACGTCCTTGTTTGGCAACTTTTTTTTTTGAAGGTGAAGCTTCGAAATGGTGGAAAATCCTTGATGAATATTCTATATTAAACTTTACATGGGAAATACTTGATGAATTGTTCTAAAAAAATGGATCAAAGACTTAAAAATAAAAGTGTTGCATAAAATTGAAGATGAGTTAAAAGAAGCGAAATAAGATATCAAGAAGTGGGTGGTGTGCTATCTAAGATACAAAATCTTAATGAAGCACTCATTAAGGAGGCTCAAAAATTAAAATAGGGAAATAATAGCAAAGGGAAGTGGGGAAAGGATGAGTCACGAGAAGAATTGAAAAATAAAGATGAAGAAATATTTAGATTATGAAACCATAAAAATAAATATTGGATGATGTCAAGAGATTGAAAGAAGAAAACAAGAATGTTCAAAATCAAGAAAAAACAAGGATCTTGGATGAAGAGACTATGAAAATACTTGAAGAGGAAATTTGCAAGAAGATTGAAGAAGCTCTAAATATTGATGGGGTAAAATAAGAAATGGAATCTTAAATTGATGAAGGACATCAGAATTTGATAAATAGGGTCACATTGCATCTTCAAAAGGAGAAAGAAGACAAGATTCGAGAAGGTCACCAAAAGTTACTTGAAGAAGTTTAACTCCATGTAGAGGATGTACATGTCAAATATGATGGTATTATCTCCAAGGATAGAGTATTCAAAGACCAAGCAAAGAGGATAGAGGATGCCATTGTCTCCGAAAATAAGATGAATGTAATGGGTATACAAAATGAAATAAAACCATCAAATGTGAAACCATATCGACACCCTCATTACTAGGAAATGTTCCAAGGAAGACAAGAATATTGATCTCAACATTATCAAGGAAGAAGATGGAATAATCATCAATATTCATGGAATATGGCATCAAAAAACCATCATTCAACAAGATATGATCAAAGACCAACAAATACTACAAATTGGAGAAGTCACAACAACAATACATGGTGTTATCACCTAAAGTTTCCAGGGTCACAGTTGACAACCATGAGCACAGGAAAGCAGGTGGGTCCAATTTGAAGTGGCAAGGATCCCCTATTCATTTCGATTTGGTTCCATCTCTATACACAGTTGGAAGGTTTTCACAATTGGCAGGCGGATAAAAATTTGGCGGGGGTGCTAAAATAGCTGGCATGCCTAGATCTCAGATCCCGTTTAGATCAACGGCCTCAAAACATTTTGGGGGCACAACATGCTTGGGCGTTAAAAGGCCTTGAGTGGGCCTAAATCCTAACCATCATTGTTTGGGGTAGCTACGTGGTGAGAAGCGATGAATTTCAGGCCCAAAAGCAGTATGGGCGTAAACCCCTTCCCGTAGCCCCGAAATCATGTGCGCGTATGATGCCGTATCCAACAACGACATGTGGCATCCCACTAATCATCAAGTCTCTTCTTTGATCCCGAGGAGGATTCAGTTAATGAAAAAGGACTAGTTGCTGAAACCTTAGTTCAGTCCATAAATAGGAAACTTGGAAGTTATGGCCAAGGAGACAGAATTGTCAACCCAAGGTACCACGATGGATAATTTCTTCTTGCAGGAGCATACTGATCTGAGATTGCATATCACATGAGGAAACAAACACAGTATTCTAGAAGGATGCACAAATGTAAATCATTGAATGTAATGGCCAGATCACACTCATGACAGTTGTGGATTGATCTAAGTATAAATAGATCAATTCAATATTTTGTTATGGTCGTCAAATGGTTGAGTAGAGCTCCCTATTTTGTAATATTTTGATAACAGAGCTGTTCTCTGGTTTTGTATGAGATATGAGACTTTCACATTAACAGAAGTCAGCTTCTTTCATCATCTTGTTTAATATGTGCTGAAACACTCATGCATGGAGGATCCAGACGAGGGTTGTAGTTGTATTGTAATGTAGGTTTGATTATAGTACTATTGTTCCCTGTTTCAATATTTTATTTTTTTCCCTTGTTTCCTCTTATGCTGAAATTCTCATGCATGGATGATCCAGATGAGTTGTTGTAGTAGAATTGTAATGGAGGTTTGATTATTATGTTGCTGTGATATAGTTCAATGTCTGAAACTTGAGTTCAAGAGTTCTCTTGTGCCTGAGTTTTTCTTCACCAAGCTGCTTGAAAGTCGGATGCTCATGATAGACTTGTTCACCTTTCTCACTAAGACTTCCTTCTGTACACCTTTAAACTTAAACCACCGATTGAAGTTAATGAGGACCTCATTTCCCTATGCATTGCTTGTCCATTTTCTGTGTTAAAACAATATTTTACTGAGCTTTATCCATTTGACCTCCACTTATAAAACTACCTCCACAAACATTTTGATGGGTACTGGGCTTATCCTCTTGCAATCTGAGGGTGACTCTCAGTGCTAACTTTCTTGGTGCCATTGTGAGGGAACAAATTGAAGACATTTCCCTGGGATTGAATGATAAATAAATTATGATTCTGAAGGTGCATCAGAAATCAGTACCTTGAAGATTGCATCTTGCACCTGCTGACTCCACTGTGTCAGTTGTGGCTCCCAAAGGCAGACACACAAGGTCTACTCCACAACTTCCTTTAGCAACACTTGAAGTTGACCCAAAAAAAAATCAAGAAAGGAAATACCTCTCAAGGAGGGATTTCAACTGTTGTACTAGGTGATTCTGGTAATTTACATGATTCTTCTTTTAAAACTCCAGTAGCTCTATGTATTTCTCCTTATATACCATCTACTGAAGTTTTTAGAAGTTTAGATTTTGAAAGACTTCCTGTTGAATTTCCCCCTTCTAGTCTTCATTTAGAAGGAGAAATTTTTGACACCCATGTTTCCCCTGATATTGTAAAGTGGTTTAGACCCAGAGGCCTAGAATATTTTCCCACTTTGGGTTTTCCTACTCCCCCCCTGTCAAAGTTACTGTATCTAAAGAGGGGGGTACTTATTTTACCTTGAACCCCATATCATTCTTCTCCAATACTCAGTCGTTTCCCCTTTCCCCTAGAAATACAACTCCATTCCTACTGGTCCAAAATCCATCTCCCCTTGGTTATCCTATAGTTCACATCCCAATGGTAGGTGCTAATACTCCTAGAAACAAAATGGATTCCATAGTGGCTGCTAGATATGCCCCTCTTTTTTTACCTCAACCTATGAATTCTCTCCCAGCTGGAGACTACCTTAAGTACATGCCCAAGTTCACAATGGCGGAATACATAACTGCAGAAGAACACCTTTCAACTTTTTATAGTTATGCAGATAATCATAACATTGAAAATGAAGATGTGTGGATGAGATTTTTTGTATAGAGCCTTGATCGTGAGGCAATGTTGGCCCTTGACCAAGTTTTGAGGGATCTGATCAAGTTTGACCTATTTTTGAACTTTAACAGTCTGTTGAAGGAGGAGTGCAAGATGAAGCAGAGATCACAGATCTTGGCCCCTTTTTTGGGTCCTTTTTGGGTTTTTTAGGGATTATGTAACATGCATGGGATGTCGACCCATGGGTTTACCCATGTTTAGGCCTATTTTGTAATGTATATATAGATGTCTAGGCAATGCAAGGATATATAGAGAATACATCTATGTGATGTTAGATGGATGGCTAAGTGCTAGATCTATGTGATCAAAGGATTGTAAGAGCTTTGTGCATACTGTGTGAAGCTTGCAGAGCTGAGTGCAAGTGACTGTAGAAGGCTCAATGTTGTAACCTATCTTAGGGAAGGTAGATCTGGTGAGGTGCATGCAGATCTCCTATCCTATGCGGAGTAAGATTTTGTGGCTCTATGCATGTAACCGATTGACTGAAGACAATAAATAAGAATATTTGGTGGGCACAACCCCAAGGTGGGGGTAAACCACGTAAATGTTGTGTTGTCCTTCTTTGTACGATGTATTGATATGTTTATGTCTTTACTTGCTAAATTTCTTTGATACATATAGATAGATATGTTTATGCTTTGTGCTAATGATGTATATGGATGTAGATCTGACCTATGTGAATGTGCTTAGTTCTTGAATCTGCTAAATTTAATCTACCTCTTTATGATAAGTGCGTAGATACATCAGATCTGAGTGAATGATGTGATTCTTTGTTTTATCTACACAGTAGAATAGTGGTTAAATATTGATGAACTGTCAGTGCTAAGTGCTCTATTAAGTATTACAATCACATATCTGTGTCCCAACTAAGGTTGCAGACACCTAAGTCATGCAACCACCCCTGCCTCTACCTTGGGTGAGACTTCATCTGCTTCGCAGGTGTTTCCGAAAGGGTCGGTAGTTAGGGCTTTGTTGGTGTGATTTTGTAGCGTTGAACCCTGGGTCTGTCCCTATGCCAACACTTCTTGACTGTTTCCTCAAAGGTGGAAGATTCTGCATTGACAAGACTTTTCATGAGTGACACGTAACTAGATAATATTTTGGGCCTCTTTCTTTCCCTAGAGGTGCCATTGGGAGATTTATGTCTTTCTACTTATTTTAAGATGGATTCTAGCCATGTTGATCATTTTTTGTTCTTGGGTACAACAATTGGTTCTACAGGTTCAAGTGGTTGGTCTGGTTCTTCATTGAGATGTTCTAGTGAACATGCACTTTCTTCCTTGGGGTATTCATATTCTTCTTCATCATTGGAGTCTATGGGATCTTCTATAGATTTATTGAAGGAAATATTCTCATCAAAAATTATGTCCTTGTTGATTTCAATCTTTTTTTGACGTGGGACATAGATTCTGTAAGATTTTGATGTATCACTATATCCAATGAATATGCCCTTCTTTCCTGAATGTTCCAACTTCTTCCTTTTGTCCTTTGGAACATGGATATAGAAAGGAGACCCAAATATTCTCAAGTGTTCCACACTTGGATTATTTTTGGAGAAGGATTATTCTATAGTCATGTTCTTCAATATACGATGAGGACTTCTATTATGAATTTATATCGCTATCACAGTTGCTTCTCCCCATAGAAACATGGATAGATTATGGTCATTCATCATTGCCTTAATAGATTCTTCAATGGAACGGTTCTTTCTTTCTGCCACACCATTCTGTTGAGGATTATGTGGGAAAATTAGCTCCCTCCTAATCTTGGGTTATTTACAAAAGGAAATGAGCTCCTTGGATATATATTCTCCTCCATTATCATATCTTAGTGTCTTGATCTTCTTATTTTTCAAGTTTGCCACTTCAGCATTGAATTCTTGGAACTTGCCAAATACTTCATCCTTCGTCTTTATCAGGTACATCCAAGTCTTTCTTGAGAAGTCATATATGAACATCACATAGAAAAGAGAGCCTCCTACAACCATTTGTTTTATAGATGGTAATGATTGATAATTAAGGTGAGCATACCTTCTCTTCCATAACTCACTCGGTTTGAGTTCATCATGTACAAGAGATTGAGAATTTTGACCTAGGATTTTATGCAATCTTCCTTCATGTATCCCGATAACTCTATCATCTTCTATTTTTGAATATTTAGACCATACAAGAAATTTTCCATCGACAAAGTCTATTCTATCTCCTTTGTCTTCCAAGAAAGAAATAGATACTAAATTCTTTCTCAAACCAGGAGCATATAAAACATTGTTAAGGTGAACATTGTTACCTGATTCCATTTTGATAGAAGCTTTTTCCATTACTTTGACTGCATAGGAGTTATT
>SNQJ01S0109714.1:40061-56566 GCA_010110895.2 Picea sitchensis
AATCGTTCAACAGTGCCATCAAAATGTTTACATACACATAAAATACATCGTATACAAAATCCACAGGCCAATGAAGCACCTCGATACAAAACTGGTGCCACTACTCCAAAATTGGCTTACCAGCCTATATACAAAAATACAAACATACATAGAGCGACACTCAAGGTGCCTCTAGATCACCACCTCTTGCCCCTCCCTCATGCGGTGGTGCCCCACCCACTATTGGTCACTCCGGACCTGGAGGTAACCACCCGGTCATCGCAGCACCTGCTACTGCTGCTCGCTGCACCACAGTCCACCACGTCAGTGACACTCCCACACACTGCTCCAGGATGCCCTCATCCTGGATGCATGACCACATGCCCTCAGGCACTCCCTATAGCACTGCCTCCAAGCGATGACGAATTTCCTCAAAATATCCCTCGGCCTCTGCGGGAGGAGCATGCGATGGCCCAACACCAGGGTCATCAAAATGACATCTCCTAGCCTCTCTCTCGTCATTGGATGGTCTCGCCTCAACATCCTCGCGTCAATGTCTCTCTCCTGCCCACGGCTCTCCCTGCGGTGGTCTCACCAGCTCCTGATGAGATGACGCTCTCATCAACTCAACCTCACGCCTGCGAGGTCCCACATCTGCACATACAAACAACTAAATGATAGTACCAACATCTACACATAATACATATGTCATGCTATCTCAAAAATCAACATATCAAAATCAAAAACATACCTCGGTGGTCGAACACCTCCCCTGGAGGTAACACCATATCTGGATCACCCCGGAAGTCAACCCCACAGTATGGATACTGCAGTATAATCCGTGGCATCTGCCGCCACACCTGTGTAGCCTCGGCCGTGAAAAAATGGCCACCCTCACCACCACCATGGCGAATTAAAATCATTGACCATTGCCTCAATCATGGCTCTCACGCACCAGGTACACCCAATAAAACTCTAGGGCGCAACATTGACACCCTCTCCAAAAACCAGGGCACCAAGATGGACCCAAAGGCAAAGTCCCCTAAGTCTGTAGTCTGATACTTTTCAAGCTACCCTACCATCTTGGCATGCAACATCAAACCCCAGGCAAAATTCTCTCCTGCGAGTGCCCTCCCCATAATCCTCAGCTGACCACCACTGATCCAATGAGTCACGAGGGACCCATATACCCTTACAATCATCACTGCTACACAATGATGAACTAAAGCATCCATCGCCCCGATACTCACTACAGAGCCTGACATGAAGTTCTCCCTTGAACAATACCTCCAGCCCAAGGTAGCTAACTGCACATCCCCAGGTAACATAGGCTCCATTGGTAGGGGAATTCCATGAAAAGGGAGCCCAGTCAGAAAGTACACATCCTCCACCACAGTGAAGGCTAGCTACTCTCCCCGCACCATAAAAAATGCAGATCTAGACTCCACATTCGGATCAAAAACTACAGAAGATACTCCTGAGCCTGTATCAACGGGCACTCAAAGAACTTCAGAAACCCATAGGCTCCCAAAGTGGCACAAACCCCCAACTCCTCAATAACCATGACATCCCTCAGCTGTGACCAGTCCCTCTTTCGCCAGTGGACCGACATCATACAAATGATCACATGCAACCACACAATACAGTCCTAGATCAACCATCTCGACCATAAAACACATTAAAATCTCCAAAAAAGATGAGTTTTGCACCCATCAGACTTGCCTCCAAGGCACGACTGTTTAACCCACAGGCATGCACATATGCACGCCTGTTTACCCCACATGCACGCACATTTTCACGCCTGTTCACCCCATAGGCATGCACACATGCACACTTATTCATCCCACAGGCGCGCATGAGTGTGCACCTGTCCGCCATACAGAGGCGCCTCCATGCACCCCTGTCATGAACATAGGTGCGCATCACAGCGTGCATCTGTGCACCCATGCGCAACTGTGTTGCAAACAAGCGTGCATACCATGCATGCCTTTTTCCCTCCTATAGGCGCACCCATGTGTGGATATATGGATAACATGCGTGCACCTGTGTGCACATATTTTTGGATCGCCCGTGCACTGGGGGGACCACACCCATAAAAACCCCTGTACAGCCCTCTGTACAGGCCCTGCCCACAAATTGAAAACCTAGTTCTATGTAGGACGATAAGACTACTAACCTAAAGCTCACTGGTCCTGAATCAACTACCTCATTCTACTGGAATCTCCAAATCTCCTCTGAATACTTCTCATCCAGTCACTCTGACAACAAGTACAAACGAGGTGGCAATCTGGGCCCTACAACTATATATAGGCCTTTCCGCCAAACTTCCAAACACCATTCCGGGAGCTTCGAGTGTCCTTTTTTCGATCCGTCTTTAGCCACGGGATCAACATCCTATCATCTACATCAAGACAGTCCCCAAGCCATTTTTATCCTTATCCCCCGGGGCGCCATTTTTTCATACCTCGTCCAAGTACGCATGCTCATGTTCAAAATTATCAAATAAATGCTTGTATGTTCGATTCTCTTAAGATATTGTTCACGTTGGGTATTTGGTTTTCATGTGTGCAGGTACTTGGTCATAATACATCAGTGCAACCCCTTAAGGTATATAATCAACACTGGCATGTAATCATTCCCTCTGAATCTTAATCACATCTCCAGTCACACCCTCTAAAATTTTCCTTTAAGATCCCCATCTCCAGCTCTGCAGTATCGACACCTCCATTACATTTTGGGTACTGTCACCCGGTATCACTCTCCCCCACATGAGTTGTCTCATTCATAGTAACCCTTGGCACTTTGACACTCATGCTTTTTTTCAACCCTTTAGGGATGGGAGTCCCGATAGTCTTACACCATGTCATGAATTAGCCACATACTCATTCTCGTCATTTTGCTAGCTTTCCCCATGGACTCCCATGATTATCTCTTGAAGGTTCTCATTTGACTGCACCTCCGTATTATCATTA
The DNA here is from genome assembly GCA_010110895.2 of Picea sitchensis. NCBI lineage: Eukaryota > Viridiplantae > Streptophyta > Pinopsida > Pinales > Pinaceae > Picea > Picea sitchensis. The sequence continues at coordinate 43,013 of SNQJ01S0109714.1, forward strand.
ACCCTCCATTTCATCCACAATCAGTTTTCCCATCCATAAATTTCTTTCCATTTCATCTACCTCATACAGAAACCCACCAATGGGGCCCCCAACCTCCACCAGTTCTCCAAGCAAAATGCGCCCTAACTGGCCTAACCATATTACATTGGGGCACTCGTTTTTGTATTTGTACACTCATCCCAAATTATTCTTTATAAATTGTAAAAAGCCTTTGTTTCCAGCATTTACATATGTTTTTGTCGTCACCTTTGACGACCTTCTTCCCTTTTTGGCAAACGCAACCCATGTCGCCCTTGGTTGGGGCACTCATTATCATCTACTCCCGTTGACATCATCCATATACTCCGAGTATCCCACATGCCACTTACCTCTTCTCTCTGAGTTTGTCCACTTTGTCCCGCCTCTGGCACAACTTATCCCATGTATTGTTGTCCCCTTGACACTCGACCTAGTTGAACGGTTGCGACCACTTATACTTCACATATACCCTCAACCAAGGGCAGTCTTGAGTCTTCATACATCTTGATTTTGTCCATGTACCTCCTCAGTTCCTAACCTCACCTAGTAGATTTCACGAATCCCTTTTGCTTCTTAGAGTCGCGTCCCCCCTTTGTCGACATCATCACATTTTCTAGAAGGGCGACAGTATCTTGACTCTCATTACCTTTCCAATGAGAGGTCTTACATGGCACAGGGAGAACCATAATTTCTCTCTAATGTCATTGACCCCCACAATATTCGACTTCAACACTTTCTCATGCTACGATGGGTCTTACTTTGCGACTATTGTAGTTGTTTCTTATATTTTCCGAAGACCTCTGAACTTGGCTGAGCTATCAACGCCTACAAAATCTGTGATACTTCTTACAGGTGTCATTGCCTATTATTTATAGTATGTTCCTCCTCATAATTGTCCTCTGCCTTTATCATGACCTCCCCCGAGGGCACTACAATTGTCTACATCAACACACCATTTCAGTTACTATACAACACCATTCTTTTTGAGGTACATGACATGAGCATGGGGCATTCCCGCCTCGTTTGTACACAGTTTATTTTTACACACCTCATGGAAGGTTGGGTCCTACAGGTTCCCTTCTCCCTCCAACGGGTCACTCTTGATACTCTCACTATCGCTTTCTCTTACAACGACACTCTCAGTAGAAGAAACATTGATGAATTTAGGCTATATGTATGCTCCTAACCTCATCCATCAGGGGGCATCTATTATCACTGAAATTTTGTCTGCAAATGGTTACAGGAATCCATCAGCTTCAAACAGTTATGAGGTCACCCATGGACCAAAATTACCACAAAATCATTTCCAAAAGGTCCAAAACTATACAACCAGTGATAAAATTAAGGTGCACTATGACTACATAGGGCGCATGTGCACATGCACGATCCAGAAATGCACGAAAATAACACATGCACATGATGCACGACTGTGGTCGCTAAAAGATGCACACATCTGAGAACAAAGCATTTATGAGATTGTTCGGCCTCCCACCCACTTCTGGTTCAGCTTCCAAGTTGATTTGACACCCAAATCACGGCTGAATCCGACTGGGTGGCTGGTCAAAGACCTAAAAATGCTCTAAATAGCTTCTTTTCACACTATAAGCTGGTTGCACAATACCTCAAAGTGATGCTATAAAACAAGGCCATGGGTGCACTTCATTTTCAAGGAATTCATTTGCAAGGTTATGGTACTGCTATTCTCTTGGGGAATCCTCTTTTCTCATCAAGAGCATACTAGCATCATTACATTGGCCAATCCATCTCACCTCTTGAGTGGATTAGCTTGGGATTCTTTCACCATTTCATTCAAAGTTGTAAGAAGAGATTAGTTGTGGGGGTCCAAGAGCCCTCCCTTGGAGGAAGAAGGGACCCAAAGTCCTCTTTCTGCTTGGTGTTTTCTTTCACTAATATAATCCTTGCTATTGGTGACATGAGTCTTATTGGTTTTTTGTTCTTATGTCCTTATGCTCAATAGTTTAGTTGTTATTTTATTTCTTAGTTTGTTATTTTGTGTTTCTTTCTCTAACCCTTTTCCTTTACAACTGTATTTATTATCTAACCCAACTAAGCTTGTAAGCACCTTTGTTTTTCTCATTTAGGTGACAAAAGAGGTGCAACAATATTGTAACAGGCAATGAAGTTCTTTGTGCTGTAATGCAAGGAAGGAGGATCTAGCGAGGTACATAGATCTCTTGTCCTAGGTGAAGTAGGGTTTTGAGGCTCTGTGCTTGTAACCGATTGATTGAAGACAATAAAGAAGAAGAGTTGGTGAAAGTATCCCCAGGGTGGGGGTGAACCACATAAACACTGTGTTGTTCCACTTTGTGCTTGTCTTGATGTGTTTATAACTCCTCTTGCTAAGTGCTTTGATAGAGATAGGTAAATTTTCTAATTCTTTGTGCTAGTGATGTGTAAGAATGTTAGGTCTGAACTATATGAAGGTTCTTAGTGCTTGATTTGCTAGATATAACCTGCCTGTTTATGATAAATTGCTTAAATACATCAAATCTGAGTGAATGATGCGATGCTCTGTTCTATCTGCACAATAGTTATTCGTTGAATATTGATGAACTGTTGATGCTAAAGTGCTTTGTTAAGTATTATAATCATAGATCTATGTCCCAGCTAAGGTTGCAAACAATTGAGCCCTGCAACCACCCCTGCCTCTACCTCATGTGAGACTTCATCTGCTTCGCAGGTGTTTCCGAAAGGGCCTATAGTTAGGGTTTTGTTGGTGCTCTCTTGTAGCGTTGAACCCTGGGTCTGCCCATGTGCCAAAAAATGGTTTTGTTGCTGGGATCTGAAACTGTGATTGCTGGGAAATGAAGAGAAGTTCTCTGTGTAGATCTACTGCTGAAGTGCGCAGTATCGGAACATAAATTGTGATTGCTGGGAACTAAAGAAAATCTCTGTGCATAGATATGTTTCCCTAGTGCGTAACATTCTACTTGGCCTAAGGAGCTCTGTGCCAAGAAATAAGGTTAGATATGAAGAAAAGAGGTAAGATCTGTAATCTTTGTGCTCTGATAAAGGTAAGAATAGTGAAAAGTTATAGATCTGTAGGCTTTGTGCTCTAAAAAAGTAAGATTAGTGGAAATTTTTGTTTCAAAAGTATGAATCTAGGTATATTTGATAGATTCTATCCTAGCTTGAAAACTAGGGTATTAATAGATGAATGAATATTTGATATGAGTAGATCTGATAAGAATAGTGAAAAATATGTTATACCTATGCATAGATAAGATATTTGGACTAATAAGTGTATGCAGGATCGTAGAAATATTTTTTTGTAGGTTAGCTACCATGATCCTAGTGTGAAGTATAGGAAAAGATGGGGATCATTTAAAGGAAAGAGAGGATTAACCCTTTGTTACAATTGCATAAGACCGAGACATCTTGCTAAGGAATTCCCTGGGAAAATACCTAGTTGTCTTTGTTGTAAAGTTATGGACCATGAAGTGTTGGATTTCCATAGAATGATTGCTAAGATGGAAGGAATGAATCTGAATAAAGAAAACCCTAAGGTAGATCCAAAAATAACAGAACCCCAGAAATAATCAGAGAAAGTATTGCTACAAATAAATGAAACCCTGAATGACCACTACCATGTCAGATTATCAGAGATCTTCAAAGAAAAATAATGCCTTGAAGCAAGAATATAAGACTTGAACGTTGACTGTGTTCTGGATGAGGAAACACAGGTGAATATTATGACAGAAAGAACTTGGGAACTTTTAGGAAATCCTACCATGATTCCTTCATTAGGAGGAATAGGGTTATTCAGAGGAAAGCTGATAAACCTATGTGGAAGGCTCGCTCAAATACCTATGAATTCCAATGGAACTTCGACAGGAGAATATTTTGAGATTATTAAACTTATCGAGGACAACACCCCATTTACCATGTTATTAAGAAAACCTTGGATTGACAGAGATCGATCCAGACAAAAGGAAGAAGAATAAGTTTTGGAGTAGAAGAAGAAAGAATTAAAATATTTAATGACTAGAAGGATCACACACTTGATTGAAGAACAACAGAATAGATTGAAGCTATTTAACACTAGAGACCTGGATGTTGAAGTTGCAAGAACACTAGAGGATCCACAAAATATTGAAGTACCTATCCCAGACAAAGAAGAAGTATTATCTGGGAACCCTAGAGAAGAATCTCAACAACACAAAGTGACTAGGTCAAAAGAAGACAAAAATCAGAATGGAAAAAGGAATATCGAAGTGAAGCTCATTGGAAAGCATGCTAGAAAGTTAAGTAAGAAGAGAGCCAAGATTGATAATTTGCAGACAACTCCAGAGGGAACCTCGCAGAAGGACAAATTTCAAAATTGGAGCTTCGCTAGGATACCAGAACAACGACACATGGCACTTCGCCATGGCGAAGCAATATAGCCATTGGGGACATTATAACCATTAGATCAATGCTACGAATGTATATAAATCCATTTATGGATAGCCAAATCTCCATCTGACCATTGGGACTGTGCCATTACAGAAAAAACCGAATTAAAGAAGGCCTCATACCCGTTGCAAGGGACCTGTTGTCGAGTTACCTATTTATCCCACCATGCCACACACCGAGAACACTTTTTCCAATTGATAATTTGAGCCCGAAGACCAAGTTGAGTTTATATAGTGATCATCGTGCTTCTATTCTCTATCTCGTTACTGTGTCTAAGCTACCCCCTGAACCTGAGATTTTTAACCCCGAGTGTGTATGTCAGACAAGTTGAGTGCTACAGAAAAAGTTGTTAAGGAAGTTTTGATCGACCTCATGAATGAAAGAGTCATGTCGATGTCTATAGGTATACAAGCATCATCCACGAGAGGACTTCCAGCCTCTCCATCCACTGCTCGTGGAGCAGGACCATCCCGACCGTCCGATAAGAAGAGAAATAAGCACAGGGATGACTTAGCGAATGCTAAACTGATCCTGACTATCTTACCCACCTATATACCACCTTTAAGAGCTGCTGTAAACTGCGACAACATACCTAGATATTTTGACTACACCTTGGTCATTGCGTACCTCCCGAAGGGGATACGTGCAGTGTGAGAAGACCAAGATAAGATCACAACGTTGAATTTTAGTGACTTCAACCTCGGAGATCGCAAAGTCTACAACATGTTATCCCCACATAAGTATCTGACTAGAACAAAAGGGAAAAACTCAAAGGTAATTCCCCAAGCATGGACCCATAACCTCACGCAGTCCACCCTACTCAACGTCATGAAGATTTCCCACTTCGGAAGACACCAAGAGGTGAATGCATGTGTCAAGATGTTGTTGTATTTTTACCATGGCAGATGTTTGTGGCTAAACCACCGTATCATAGTTGATCCGACCTTGATCAATCAGATCATGGGTTTGAGTATGCAAGGACCCAACCCACAAGATTTCTATCCTAGAAAAGACATGGACCACACTCTCGCACAAAGTATCAAGGAAACTTATGGCGATGTCGAGAAGGGAATGTGAGGCTACAAGGTAGCCTCTATTTAGAATGGCGCAGTGCGCCTCACCTGTTAGTTGATTGCAGGGAAGTTAGTACACAAGAATCGACCCACCCAAGTGATTGGTTTTGTAGTTGACCTCACAGGGAAGTGCATGGAGATCCTACAAATGAATTGGACGAATTACCTAGTGATCCAGTTGGAACTTGAATGCAGAGAAGCACAAGATCAAGGATATGAATTCCATTTCAGCTAGCTCTTGATCCTGATCAATTTCATTGACTGGGAGATTCCAGAAGGTGCGACCTTCCCAGACATCGAACCTTTTGAACCTTTGGCCGTGAAGTTCAATACATTGTGGTACTCAAGTGACACGAATAAGACATGGTAGTAAAATACCATGTTCCATACATACTACAATCAACTAAAGATTCCATACAGTATGATCCTCGCATGATGCTGAAAAATATACATCGATTCAGGCCTTTGATGAAGTTCAACGCTGATCAACAATTCATTTATATCACAACACGAGTCGATGAGCACAAGAAACAACTTCAATCCTACTATAATATGAAAGAGGAGGAATTAGAGGAGATTACTAAGGAATGGTCCGCTGACCTCTTTATTCCAGCTGACCCTACGAAGATATCTGACATTGAAAGCCCAAAAGCTGCGCGAGATGCACCCGAACCTAGCAAAACAAAGAAGACTGATGAAGTACAAGATTTAAGTAGTGCCTTGGTGAAGAATTCTTCCATGTCACCAGAGAAAGGAGGTGATGGCGAAGAGATAGATGGCACAAAATCTAAACAAAGGAAAGGAAAAGTAACACTGCCTAGAGACAAGTTGGACCCCTCGAAGAAAAGGAAGGTTTCCCCTCCGAAACCTTCCTCCTGGAAGAGATAAAAAACCCCTATAACTAAGATGCAAACCATCCTCACCTCTAATGATTTGAATTTCATCATAGCAGCCCTAAACGATGCTTCACTGGAGATAGATAGTAGAGAAGTAAGAATCCAAGCAGCAGGAGATGTACAATAGAATTGAGGTTGAAATCCAAGGGGTGAAACAGGCACAGTAGTCCAACCATGCAGTCTCCACTGCATGTCTGCCACTGGGAACACTAGAACTAGGAGATGAACCAACTCAACTCCACCGGCTCGCTGATACAGTTTAAGCTCTCCTTTGATGAGCATAAGAGGAAACAGAACAAGCCACCCAGGCTTTGGTACAAGTACAGGGAGTACTTGTAGAACAACGTCGAGCTACCAAACAGGAAAAGAGTGCTCTCCAAGTGAAGTTTGATGAAGAAAATCCATAGCTGCAGCAAGGCAAGGAACAGTTGCTCGCTGAGAAACTCGAAGTGGTCAACAGAGCATTACACTCTGTGACTGTCGTAAAAGTAAAGGTAGAGGATCAAGTCATGAAGCAAGTAATGCAACTTGAAGAAGTGATCCAGAATATGCAACAATGCATCACAAACCTAGAACTACGCACTGTTCTTGAGACCCCACAAGAAGTAAAGGACCAAAGAGAAGAAACTGCCAGGAGCACAGTTGAAAGGCTAAAGGCCCTTACCTTAGAATGCAAGCAATTCACTAATCGCAGTGCCCAAACATATATAAAAATTACCGAGAACCTAGAGTTACAGGCACTGGAGTCGCAGCTCCAGGAAGCAAAGAAACACACAAAAACACTACAGGCACAACTGAAAGCCCTGACAGCTGTGGAGAGAATGAAGAGATCTCAAGAGAAATGAACCACCCAACAACAAATCCACGCCATCCAAAGCAGAGTTATGGAATTAAATCAGAGACTCCAACCTGTACAAGACAAGGCTTACCAATTTTTCTTAAAGGTCGAGAGCCAAGGAGAAGAACTGGAGTAGGTTAGCACCGCAACAGAACAACGCCTGGAAGGACCTGTGAATGCTGCAGTCATTCAAGAGTTTGATGAACAAGAGCTTGTAGCACAACAACAAGTTGAAGAAATTTGAGCCAATATCAAAGATTTCAAAGTATAACTTCCTACATCAGAGTGACTCAGGACGAGTCACAAGTGAGTGTTGGGGGCCTGTTGGCCCTTGACCAAGTTTTGAGGGATCTGGTCAAGTTTGACCTATTTTTGAACTTCTAAAACCTTCTGAAGGAGGAGCGCAAGATGAAGGGGAGATCACGGATCTTGACCCCTTTTTTCGGTCCTTTTTGGGTTTTTTAGGGATTAGGTAACATTCATGAGATGTCGGTCCATGGTTTTACCCATGTTTAGGCCTATTTTGTAATGTATATACAGATGTCTAGGAAATATATATAGAGAGAGACGATCTATGTGATGTAAGGCTGATAAGCTAAGTGCTAAGTGTAAGTATGGTTTGTATATTCTCTGTGCATATTGTGAGAGACTTGCAAAGCTAGGTGCAAGGTATTGTAACAGGAAGTGAAGTGCTTTGTGCTGTAATGCAAGGAAGGAGGATCTAGCGAGGTGCGTAGATCTCCTATCCTAGGCGAAGTAGGGTTTTGAGGCTCTGTTCTTGTAACCGATTGATTGACGACAATAAAGAAGAAGAGTTGGTGGACATAGCCCCAGGGTGGGGGTGAACCACGTAAACACTATGTTGTTCCACTTTGTGCTTGTCTTGATGTGTTTATAACTCCTCTTGCTAAGTGCTTTGATAGAGATAGGTAAATCTGCTGATGCTTTGTGCTAGTGATGTGTAAGAATGTTAGGTCTGACCTATATGAAGGTGCTTAGTTCTTGATATTCTAGATATAACCTACCTATTTATGATAAAGTGCTTAAATACATCAGATCTGAGTGAACGATGTGATTCTTTGTTCTATCTGCGTAGTAGTTATTGATTGAATATTGATGAACTGTTGATGCTAAAGTGCTCTGTTAAGTATTATAATCATAGATATGTGTCCCAGCTAAGGTTGCAGACACTTGAGTCCTACAACCATGCCCGCCTCAACCTCAGTTGAGACTTCATCTGCTTTGCAGGTGTTGTCGAAAGGGCCGGTAGTTAGGGTTTTGTTGGTGCGCTATTGTAGCATTGAAACCTAGGTATGCCCCTGTGCCAACATGTAAGGAAATGGTTTAGGGATTTGAATCCTGGATCTATTGCTGGGATTGAGGCTCTAGATGATTCATTCTTGAGGCATTGGGGGGATATTTCTTTTTTCTTTATTATATTACATAGTTTAGGTCACTTAAGAGAAAAGAGGGGGAATCTGTTTCAGACTTCTCAAAGAGGTTTAACAAGATGTACAATAAGATTCCCACTGAAATAAATCCTACGAAAACCTCTTCCAAGATTAGTTATGCCAGTGATTTTGTCCCTGATTTTTGCCTCCTGTTGAGAGAAATAAGAGATACCTCCTTAGCTCATATGCAATATGAAACCCTTGAAGTAGAGTCTAATATATTGGAAACTAACAAAATTAGGAGTAAATCTGATAAAGACAGAAGAAAAGGTAGGGCTGAAGATTCAACCTCTGATTCCTCTGCTACCTACCCTCAAGTGGATGAGTTGACCAAACTAGTAAAATCACTTTCTATATAAATGGAGAAAATGAAACTTGAAGGGAAGTAGATCTATATAAATCCCTAGAATAATAATAATAGATGTAATATCAGAATACCTAATAATCCCTCTAAGATCATCCAAAGATATCGAAGAAATATGGATAGGGATGATCCAAAAATCCAATCCCTCTCCAAAATAACCTTGTTACTGATGAAGAAGGAGAGGAAGAAAATGCAGATCCTGGAATCCATTTTCTTGGTGACACCTCTTCATCCCCTCATTTAACCTAATCTGCATATGAAGAGTCTCTCATGGGAAACCAACTAAATGAGCTAAGCAAAGGGGAAAGGACCAGTGGGAATACAAATAGATACAACCTCAGGTCCAAGAATAAAGAGGGAAAACCTGACATTCCTAATCAACCTACTATAACATAGAATCCTACTAAGGGTGTGGCAGATATCAAAAAATAAAAAGAGGCACAAGACCCCCAGGCAGTGGTTAAGATCCCTACCCCAGAAGTTAAGGAGATTATGAAGCCTCCCGCCTCTTTTAGCTTTGAGAATGAGATTAAAAATATTAAAATCCTTGTACCTTTCTTGGAGCTAGTTAAGAATGAGGATTTCAAGAAGTACCTTTCCAAAATGTTGAAGCCTCAACCTTCATCTTATCCCACATATTCTTTCAACCTCCAAGATGAAAAACCAGCTGTCATACTAGGAACTTTGGTAGAGGATATGGATTACTCCTCCCCTAATTTCTATACATCATTGAACATTCATGATAAAGTACTGCACAACTGCTTGATGGATTCAGGGGAATCTCACAATATCATTCCTAAGACTGTCATGGATGATCTTGGGTTGTAGGTTACAAAAAATTACCATGACCTGTAGTCATTTGATTCCAAGAATGTGAAGTGTCTTGGGGTTATCAAAGACCTAGTTGTTTCTTTGTTCCAGCTGCCAATGAAAAATGTGGTCATGGATAATGTGGTGGCTGATGCCCCCCTAAGTTTGGGATGCTCTTATCTATATCTTGGATCAAAATACTAGGGGGAAATTTGTAGATGGATATTTCATACGCCACCATTCCTGTGTTTGGGGGGAAACATAGAAGGATTTATAGGGAAGAACAACTTGCTTACATTATTAGTGATGAAGAAAATCCTACCAACCACCCCATTTTCCCAGTTGATACTGATTTAGGAACCAATATGCTACAACTCACTGATGCTCCTCAAACACCTATTGAAATCAGAAAGCAACCTATTGCTTCTTGTGAAAATCCTCCTCGAAATACCTCTGTTTGGAAGATGTTTTTTGATGGAGCCTCTTCTAGGGAGAGTTTTGGTTCTAGGGTAGTCTTGATTTCCCCTTCCCATGAGACCATATCTCTATCTTACAAGCTTGAATTTGAAGCAACAAACAATGTGGCAAAATATGAGCCTCTTGTTTTGGGTTTGAGAGCTGCCAAAGACATGAAGATTGAGGAGCTATCAATATTTGGAGTGTTAAGCTCTAATATTGGCTCATTACCCCTTAATTCGGGCATATTACATTAGTAATGTTATTTTATTTATGTCGGATTTATTCCATTAGTTGTAATTATACCTCCTAGTCTCCTATATATACCAAGGAGATATTTTCATTTGGAATCATCTTGGAATTGTACATTTATGTGGGCATAAGGAGGTTTCCCCCTCGAAGAGGCTTATTATCTGAATTTCTCTCTTTTTCAAGGCGTTGAGTACTTATTTTGAGGTTTTTCTATGCTATATTGATATTTGGTTCTTAACATGGAGATGCTGAGTTGATTGTTCATCAAGTCAGAAATCTATATCAGGATAAGCACCCCAGGTTAAGGGCCTACATAAATGAAGTCTGGGATATGGTTGACATTTTCTTCTTGGATTTTAATATCTCATTTGTTCCAAGAAAGGAGGACTCTATGGAAGATTCATTGGTTGTCTGAGCAAGTAATTTCAGGGTTCCTTTCCCCCCAATCTCAAGTATGAGGTGGAAGTAAAATACAAACCCTCTATTCCTGACAATGTGAAACATTGGAAAGTTTTTGAGGATGATATTGAGATAAACAAGTTTCTTGAGACCGTGGATGAATTCTCTTCTTTATAGATTGATCAAGATCAGGATACTAAAGAAATCCCTCATGCTGATATTTTTCTGAATAAAATTGTTGACCATCATATTGTTCTGTTACCTAGTAACCATATTCCAAAAGGACTTGTCCCCTTGGAGAGATTGTTTGATAGAAATGATATTGTTGTAAAGATTAAAATTTCAACTGAAGATGCTGATGTGACTAAATGCAATTTAGCAACATAAGAGGATACAAAGTATGTTAAATTGTCTAGCAGTTTGTCAAAGGAACAAAGGGTTGAGTATGTCAAGCTTTTGAAAGAGTTTGCAGATGTGTATTCCTGGAAATATGAATATCTAAGGACATATGACACAAACATTATTGAGCATAAAATCCATTTGAAACAAGATACCAAGACATTTAGGCAGAAACTCACACAGATAAATCCCATGCTGCTGCCTATTATGGAAAAAGAAGTGAAAAAGATGTTGGATTCCTAGATCATCATCCCTTTGAGATATTCAAAATGGGTGGATAACTTGGTTCCTGTGAGGAAGAAAAATGGGGAAATCAGGTTATGTGTTGATTTCAGGAATTTGAACAGGAGCTCCAAAAAAGATAATTACCCCTTGCCAAATATGGAGCACATTTTGTAGAGAGTGACTGGTTCATCTAGGATGTTTATGATTGATGGATTCTCTGGCTACAATTATATCTCTATCCTTCCTGAAGATAGAGGGAAGACAACCTTCACTACTCCTTGGGGCACATTCATGTATGCTAAAATTCCCTTTAGATTGATGAATGTAGGAGCAACCTTCCAATGAGCCATGAACATTGCCTTCATTGGAGAGAAATAAAAATTTGTAGTCATCTATCTGGATGACATTACATTGTTCTCAAAGTATGACAAAGAGCATTGTCATCATTTGAAGAAAGTCTTCCTAAAATGCAAAAGGTTTGGTCTCTCCCTCAATCCTAAGAAATATTTGTTTGCTATGAAGGAGGGAAAGTTATTGGGGCATATTGTGTCAGCAAAAGGGGTAAGAATTGATCCAAGTAGATTAGAGGCCATCCAATCCTTATCTTTTCCTAGATACAAGAAAGAGGTCCAATCTTTCTTGGGAAAAATCATTTTTCTAAGAAGGTTCATCTCTAATTTCGCTGAGTTGGTTAAGCACATTACAACCATGCTTATGAAAGGAAGCAAGGTGAAATGGAGTGCTGAGTCCATAAATTATTTTGGCCAAATAAAAAGGGCTTTGACTGAAGCACCTGTGCACATCAAACTTGACTATTCTAAGGAATTTCTGATATTTTCTTTTGCCTCATCTTATACATTGTCTGTTGTTTTTCTATAAAGAAATGCATAAGGGTTAGAGTAGCCTATTTCCTTTTTTAGTAGAGCTTTGAGGGATGAATAAACGAGATATGATATCATGGAGAAATATGCATATGATTTAGTCAAATCCCTCAAAACTTTCAGAATCTATTTTCTACATTCAAATATTGTTGCATATGTCCCTTCAGCCTTAGTGAAAGAGATATTGATCCATCCTGACATAGATGGGAATGGAATAAAATGGATTGCTAAAATTATGGAATTCGACCTATAAACAAATCCCACTAAATTGGTAAAAGGACAAGGTTTAGCCAGGTTGTTGGCTGAATCAAACTCCAAGGATTTGGGGGTTAATTTCATGAACATAAACTCAGAAAATCAACAAGTTGAGATTGTTGATAAAGACTCTCATTGTTATCGGACTAATCGGTAGGTGCAGACACTAACAGATCTCCCTAGATCCACCTGGATCTAGAACAAAACAGGACATGACATGACTCTTTTCCCTAAGCTTTGACCATTGAATTAGCTAGTAGGAAGGAACGAGTAAAATACCTTTGAATCGATTCCTAGGGTCTTTGTTTCTCCCGCTTCGTTCTGGTTCTCTCGTGAGGTCAAGACCAAGACGACACAAACCAACCAAAGTGAATATAGCAAAATATATTCAACTGTCAACTTATGTGTATGATCAAGGAATTACACAATAAAGTGAGAATGACTTTATGGGAAAAGGACATGCCACTGTATCATATTAATTGAAAGTAGAAGATTACAACTTGATCGCCTTGATGTCACAAGCTCCCTTTCGGTGGCTCTTGGCTTCAACACACACACTTTCTCAATCCTTGTATGAATAAGATCAAATCCTCTTGATAGACTTGCTAGAGTCTCCAAGCTCCTGTTCAAGCTAAGTCCTTCACACATTTCTTTCACCAATTCTCCAATGAATCTTGATTAACCTTTTCCATGAGAATTCCATCAATATATAGGAGAGAATGAGATGGTTACTTGGATAATAATGATCCCACAATATCAGGGAAACCAGTACAAGGATAACCATTCGAATGCCAACCCATTTTTCTAGAAGATTCCCTTCT
>SNQJ01S0109714.1:73463-84187 GCA_010110895.2 Picea sitchensis
AGGATAACACCAACAACATAATCAAATTTTAAAGTATTTGAACCAGAGACAGAGTTACTTACAACCATGACCAAGCCATTCCAGCTTTCTGGCAATGAGCACAAGATTAGAAGATCCCTAACCTCATCATCAAAGTCCACTTTTACAGAACTTAGTTTATTAGTAACCGTATTAAATTCATTTAAATGATCTGCAATAGACCCACCTTCTGGCATCTTCATATTAAATAATCTCTTCAATAGAAATACCTTATTCGACACCGAGGGTTTTTCATACAATTTGGCCAACGCGTCCATCAAACCCTTCGTTGTCTTTTCTTTCAAAATATTGAAATCCAAAGACGCTGCCAGGCTCAGCCGTGTCGTTCCTAGAGCCTTTCTGTCAAGAATCTCCCATTCTTCGTCCTTCATGGTTGTTAGCTTCTTTGCTACTCTTCTCAATGGTAGGAATAGATCCTTCTGATATAAATAGTCTTCCATCTACATATTCCATAACTGGTAGATTGGCCGTTAAATTTCTTGAACCTAAACTTTCCATCTTCCGACATTGCTCCCACTCGAACCAGGAACCCTCTTTTCCTGTGAGCTACCTTATGCTTTGAAACCAGTTGTTAGAAAAACAGGACCGCAGAGCACTAAAATAAAACAATTGTAGAAACAAAACACAGAAGACACACAATACAAGAGAGAAACAGATTTATGTGGTTCACCCAGTGTGGGCTACGTCCACCAGAGAAATTGCCAAGTCCTTCCTTTATTATTATCCAACAAATGAAGGGATACAACCTACAACAAAACCCGCTGTAACTTCCTCTTCTTTATCTCACAGTCTCCTCTCTCAGAATACCATATTCACCATCAACCATAGCCGTAATACATTTCCCTCATAAAAGAGGGTTTCCTTCTAGGGGAAAAAACCCTAACATAATCTCTACCGTTAGATCTGCGACCTTATAATGAACGGTCCAGATTTACAATGAAATTACAATATACTTTTATAAGGCAATTTTTGCTTCGAGGGACGCTACCCCCGAACCCCCACTGGGGGACCGCTTGCCCAAGACCCCCCAGCCAAGGGGATAGGCCCCCCGGACCCCCCAGAGGGGGTACCCCCCCTCNTATAGGCCCCCCGGACCCCCCAGAGGGGGTACCCCCCCTCTGCACTCCCCCGCATGGAAGAGTGTACATACTTCTGGGGTGTAAATACTTCATGGGGTATAAACACGACTGAAAGTAAAATACCTATAAGTCAGGAAGATAATCAGGCTCCACAACCAACAACTTGTTCACCTTTCTCACTAAGTCGTCCTTTTTCACACCTTTAACCTTAAACCACTGAATTTAGTTAATGAGGACCTCATTTCCCTATGCATTTCTTGTCCAGTTTCCATGTTAAAACATTCTTGTAAGCTTTGTCCATTTGACCTCCACTCATAAACCTACCTCCAATTTTTTTTTGATGGGTACTGGGCTTATCCTCTTGTAATATGAGGGTGACTCTCAGTGATAACACATGGAATCAAAGGAAATAAAATTATGCAACAACCATCCATCAAGGATTAAGAAAAAAAAAATTGAGTTTGGATGAATGGATCATCATCAATGGAAAAAATAATGTGGGGATATGTTATGAACCAACGCCTTGAGAATGATAATGAAAGGGTACACTTATATAACAAAGGGTATAATGGAATATTATACTTGAACTACTAATATAAAAAATAAACTAATAATGAATGCTTATTAGAGCCTTAACATAACCCCTTCATTTAAAAAAGATTTTCCCTCAAATGATGTAATTGAGGGTGTTTCTTCATGAATTGCTCATTTTTTCATGTAGCTTCTTCTAGAGGCATATTATTCCACTTGATTAGGTACTCCATAATGGTTCTATTCATAAGAGATAGATAATGCTGATATATGACATTTTCTAGTTCAAGAATCAAAGTCCCTTCTTCATCTGCTTTTGGAAGTTCTATTTGCACTGGCATAGTTTGTCCCAAAACCTTTTTTAGGAAAGATACATGAAAAACCTTATGAATGTGAGAAGAAGGAAAATATAAAAATGTAACTTTTCACAGTTAGACATAATGTAGAAAAAAATTCCAGATAAACATTGTGTACATGGTTTTTGAAACGTCCAACGTTTCAAGTGGACACTCCACCCATGATCAAGAACACAAAAAACTCGTATGTACGAAACACGTGCCGAGGTTTTGTATTTAAAGGCTTGTGTATGTAGGTGACTTTTGAGAATGAATTAGGTAAAGAATTAAATAACATAGTCAAAATGGTTGTTGATATTAAATAAATAAATAAATAACCGAGTCAACAGTCACCTACCTAATCAAGTCTTTAAATACAAAACCTCGACACTTGTTACCTACATATGAGTTTTTGGTTGTCCCTGATGATGGTTAGAGTCTGCACTCGAAACATTGGATGTTTCAAAAACCAAGTATACAGTGTTTATCCAGAAATATTTTCTACAAGGAAAATTTAAATCGTATGCCACTTGTCCAATCCTGCGAATAATCTTGAAGGGTCCATACAATTTTGGAGCTAATTTATGATTCTTATTTTTCTTGAGTGTGGATTGCTTATAATGTTATAGTCTAAAAAATACCTAATCACCTTCCTCATTTTTGTTTTCACTTTGATGTTGATCTGCTTGCTATTTCATCATGTTTTGTGCCATTTGAAGGTTTTCTTCAAGAATTTTCAAAGCTTCTTTAATATTCTCCATATGTGACTCTATTGTCGGTACTTTGGACTTATCTTGAAAGAAGTATGAGATACTAGGAGTCACTGAACTATCATTCAATTTGTTGATTCGATTGTCCAATTTGGATATTTGGTTATGTATCTGCTCATTTTCTTCATGATTCATAGAGGAGCATTTTGGGGGTTCAATTGGTGAAGTAATTTTTTGATCTTTCTTTGGAGCCATGGGAAAGAGTTACTGGGTCTTAAGGATAAGGGGGTGTCATGTGATATAGATGTATAATATATGTGTGAGGTCCAATAATATTACTCAACCCAATATCTTAAGGCACTAACTAAGGAGGCTCAATTGTACCCTTAGCCATACTATTCGACTACCCATGTACAAGAAAGTGGTCTCCCTGATGTTTTGTTTTCAGTGTACTATAGAAAAAATACGATCAAATAGATTATCTAAGGATGGTTTCAAGTATACCTAAGGGAATTCCAATATACCCAAAGGTATGTGGAAGTGAGATTCCATCTACAATATTATCTAATGCGGTACTACTTGAAGGTGTACCAACAAGGGTTAGAGGAGTTTCCAATGATGGGGACCTACTAGGTCCAATACCCATAGAACAAAGTACTTTCTAACTCTGTTGCAACTTCGGCTTTCAATATTCTCTCAAAATCTTTCAATCATGCCCAAATTCCTTTCTTAACAGAGTTCGAGACTCTATGTTGTGCACCAATCCACTGTTTCAATTCAAAGAGGGAATTTCTTTATCTTGGCAATAAGCCTTTTTTTCCCCACATGACCGGGTGCTAAGTCCTTCACCAGACCACAAGATATAATCCCTGCATAGCGCATTGGAGTATCACTTGGTTGGAGTGTCTCTGAGTTAAGAGCCTTCGATGGATCATAGTTCGATGCCTTGGAAGCTTCATCATAGTATAAATTCCAGAGATTTTAGAGTCAATTGCTTCAATGAATTAGAGTTAAGAGATCCGATAGATTAGAGTTAAGAATTCCAAGGAGATTAGAGTTAAGCGATATGATGGAAACATGTCTGAAACACTGGGTTTTCAGAGTTGATATGTGATAGGGAACCTTGATAGGAGGTGGGTCCAATCCATGATCAATATCGGCTGCTGGTCTCTCCTTTCCAATGGATAGTTGGATCGTCAATTTTAGAGTATCAGTTCCCAAACGTTTCAGGGTCAGACATAAACAAAGACTCTGATACGGTGAGTCCAAAATAGGTAGTATCCAATAGGAAATACCTCTAAATTAATAATGAACATCGATCTGGTAAGGCTCTCTCACAAATCTAATATCGACCATTCAATTCAAACAAAACAAAAATGCACAGATATTTCAATGGGCACCATAAGGATTCGAAGCACGAATCCATACATGATCCACGACCTTGCAGAATCAAATTTTTTTCACTCGATTGAGGAAAATTAAAACAAAATTTGACTTCATACACTAACAAACTACAGTGACACACAAAATCTGAGATTTTATATTATAGTCAAAATGAATGAATGGATACAACAATTTTTTCTCTATTCCTCTTGTCTCTTGTACCTCTACACACTACACACTTTTCACTCACACTCTCCACACCTTCTAACCCGCTATTCATTAAGGAAACCCAATATATCTTGGAGCTCTCAGGTATCTCACAAAAAACACTAATCCTGAGCTATATCAACCAATTCTAAATCTAGTAATTCTGTTCCTAAAACTTAGCAATAGATTGACACCTACTCAAACCATAAAACCTGCAATACCTTCTAGAGATATTGATCTGAATTTTATGAGTAGAACGAAATGAATATAGATTATTACCAGATTCTTAACACAAAATAACAAAGATACAATAAAACTGGTTTTCTATTCAATAAAGAAATAAGCTGAAACTATAAAATGCAGTGGAAAACAAGTTTGTTGGAATGGTGGCGGCTTATCTCTGAGAAGAGATGTGACGGCTACGCTCATTCACAAGAAGATGATTACAATGAGGCTCTCAAGGCCTTTTTACAATAAACATGAGTTAGAAAAACCCTAAACATCCAAAAACCTAACCCTAGGAGATGAAGCGCCAAAAGTCATGTGGGCCTCGTTTGGGTAAGTTAGTACATCAATTTCCCGGGGTTGTAACTTTTGCATACGATCTCCATTTTAGGCATATGATAGCCCATTGGAAATATCTATCCAAGGACTACAATAGCTGCACAAAATTTCATCAATGAAATTTTGCAACCACAACATACCCCAAAAAACGTCGTTTAGGGCCTCAAAACGACTTTGGAATTTCAGGACCCAAAAAACTGCTAAAAACAGTAAATTATCAAAATTATGAGAAAATTGTTTTGAGCTAGCTGGAAAAGGTGGGTGGCCACCGATATCCACCTAGATCAATCCTCCATCCTTAGGAAGCAATGGTCTCCATTTCATTGAGTTCCCCCATCAGATGAGGAAATTTCTACTGAATTTGGTCCCGGGTGAGCAACTTGCCTTGGTGCAGGAGCTGCCTTGCTTTGACGACTCGATAAAGCTGGATCCTTTGTTGTCAAGTGCCCTTGATCTGTGTGTCCACAATATTATCACTGGATTCCTATTGTATGCAGTTAGGGTTGAGCTCTGTTGGTGTCAGTTGTTCTGCTATGTCTGAGGTGTACAATAATGGTGGGAAATAAGGCCGAAGGAGGTTCACGTTGAACACTGGGTGCAGGCCAAGGATAGGAGGAATGTTGAGCGCAAAAGCATTATCCCCCACAACCTTAGTGATGGTGTACAACCCATAATGGAGTGGGCGAAGCTTCCGATGGGGTCCTGTAAGGCGTTCTTTCTGCAAGTGCAACCAAACTTTTTTGCCCACCTGAAACTTATGTGGAACCTGATGTTGATCATGGCACTGCTTGTACTTATCATTGGACTTTTGTAGGATATCCTGAGCCTATTGGCGGATGTGTTGGATCCTCTCAATGAACTGGGTGGCTTTGTCAGACTCAGTTGGAGCAGGAGAGGAGTCTGTCAAGGTGACTGTAAGGGGAAGTGCAACATCTATGGGACCCAATGGTTGGAATCCCAACCCCACCTGAAAGGGGTTGTGGCCGGTTGAGCTATGCAGGGCTCAGTTGTAGCTATGTTTGACATAGGGAAGACTCTCATCCCATGTGTGAGGGTTCTTGGAATTATACATGCGTAGGATATGCACTACCATTCGATTTACGACCTCGGTTTGGCCATCTGTCTAGGGGTGGAAGGTCGTGGATTTAGTGAGCTTGGTGTCTAGTAGTGACCAGAGGCTCAACCAAAATATGTTGAGAAATCGATTGTACCGATCTGAGACAATGGTTTGTGGGATTCCAAAATGTACCTAGACCTATTCAAAGAAGAGCTTGGCAGTGGCTTTTGCTGTGATGCTCTTCTTGCAAGCAACCAGAATCGCCATCTTAGAAAAGCGATCAACAACCACAAAAAAAACAATCATTTCCCTACTTGGTGGACGGGAGGCCCGACATTTAGTCCATTGAGATGGATTCCCATGGCTTGTCAGGAGTAGGAAGAGGGGTGTACTTGCCCTGTTTCTTAGTGGTTGGTTTGGCAATAGCGCAGGCAACGCAAGACCTGATATACTTGCTGACCTCCTATCGAAGTTTCGACTAGTAGAAATGTTTTTGTAGCATTGCCATTGTCTTTTCAACATTGAAGTGTCTTGCCACATGTGCTATAGTGGGCTTCCCAGATCATATTTTCTCGCTCACTTGATGGAACACATATATGGCCCATTCGACACAACAACCCATCCTGAAGATGGAAATTATAGACAACTGCCTTTGCACCCAACATTTGGTAGGTGGTGGCGAAGTTCAGGTCTGTATCATAGAGTTGGGGCCATCCAGAGGTCTCATGGCCGCATGAGTCTAGCACTATGGTGAGTGCCGTGACTAGTGGTCCGATGAGGCAATCAATGACGTAGTTGGTGCTTCCTATTTTATACTTGATGTTGAGGTGGAATTGCTGCAAGTATGTGGACCACTTTTGATGGTGGTCATTCTGCAATTTTCCTTGTGTCTACATGAACTGCAATGGCTTATGATCAGTGTGGATGACTGTCTCCCTCACAAGAATGTAATGTCTCCACTGGTGGAAGGCTTGCACAATGGATTACATTTCTTTGTCGTAATTAGGGTACTTATGGACAACATCTGATAGTTTCACACTATGATAGGCCACGGGGTGGCCGTGCTGTGTGAGAATGACACCCACAACATAGTCTGAAGCATCACTCTCAATCTCAAAGGGATGTTGTAGGTCTAGTAGTGAAAGTATTGGGGCTGAGCACAAGCGTTGATTCAAATCATCAAATGATTTTTGTTGGGGTTGACCCCACGCAAATTTCTCCTTACCACCACCCCTGGTTATTTGGCTGAGGGCCCATGCAATATGGGAGAATCCCAACACAAACCTGTGGTAGAAATTGGAAAGGCCCAAGAAGCTCCGAAGCACAGTGAGTGTGGTTGGGGCTGGCCAGTCATGGATGACTTGGATATTGGATGGATCAACATGTACGCCATGTTGATCAATGAAGTAGCCTAGGTAATGGACCCTGTCCATGCCGAAGGAGCATTTTTCCAAGTTGGCGTATAGCTTTTGCTGCCGCAGGGTGTGCAAAACCTGCTAAATATGCTGCAAGTGTTCGGCCCAAGTCTTGTTGTAAATGAGAATGTCATCCAGATAAACCACTACAAGAGTATTGGTGAATGGTCGCAGGATATCGTCCATCATCCTCATGAAAGTGGCTGGAGCATTTGTCAGACCAAAGGGCATGCCCAACCATTCAAAAAGGCCTTCCTTTGACTTGAAGGTGGTCTTCCATACATCAGTCTGTTCTATTGGGACCTGGTGGTAGCTAGACTTCAGATTAATCTTACTGAAGTATTTGGCCCCAATGAGTTGATCAAGGAGGTCATCGATTCGGGGAATTAGGTACCAGTTTTTTACTGTGATTTTATTCAGAGAACGATAATCAATCCAAAGTTGCCAAGTTCCATCTTTCTTCTATACCACCATGATTGGGCTTCTGCAAGGTGATGATCTGGGACATATGTTCCCCTTGTGGAGAAATTCTTGGATCTATCTCTTGATCTCCTCATTCTCTAACAGAGAGTGATGATAGAATGGCCCATTGGGAAGTGGTGCACCGGGGGTCAGATCGATGGGGTGCTTGACCTGGCAGTGTAGAGGTACCCCGGTAGGTGAGGAGAAGATATCCAAGTATTCTTCCATGACCTTATCTACTTGCTTCTGTTGTGTGGAGAGGTCGGCTGCAGAGACCCTGGATGTGGCTGTGATTTTTCTCTCATTTTGAGAGAGAATCACAAAGAGGAAAAATTTCCCATCTGAGAGATGACCTTCCTGCATTGCTTAGCAGAGATCAAGGAAATATCACTAGGTGGGACAGCCTCAGGTATCTTGTACAATTTCCTATTCAAAGTAATAATAACACTACAAGGCCTAGACTCATATACAACATGACATTTCCATAAATAATGTTGGCCCAAAAGAACATCACAAAATTTGAGAGGAGAAACATCACACAATACCTTGTCTTTGAAGGGCTTGATGTCGTACGACAATCGACACTGTTGGCTGACGCGGAGATCGCTTCCTTGGTAGAGCCATCCAATGGTGTAGGGTTGCAGGTGCGACATTGTCGGCAAGGCCATCCGCTTGACGATATCTGATGAGATGAGATTCTTCTGGCTACCACTATCAATGATGAAGTGAAATAGGGTGCCTTTTACCCACATCTATGAATGGAAGAGGCACTCTCCTTCTTTTGGCTCGTCTGGTTCACCATGCTGGAGCTTGGTGGTAGAAACAGTGGCACTAGGTTCCACATCAATGATCCATCTTCCCCTTTCTGGTTTTGAATCAGAGTCAGAACCCACATCTGATTCAGAGGCTTTCACTTCAACCACCAACATCTACTTTGAGCAGCAGTCAACAATGTTATGCCAAGGTATCTTATGGAAGTCACACCACTTCCCGGTATATTTCTTTGTCTTTCTGGTGTCCTTCTTTTCTTGCGGCTTGGACTGGTTGTCCTAATACTGTCCATATTTTCTTTGTCCTTTGTTTTGTGGGTTGGGGCCACCCTTTCCTGGCTTTTGTTGTGCGGGGTTCCTCGACCCAAATTGTCACGTCTTTTGTTTGAGCTTCTGCTCGATTTTGACGGCATATCGGTAAGCCACAACCAAGGATGAGATGTCTAGAAATTCCATTTCAGTATGGATGTATCTATGCAGAGCACCACAATACTTGAGCACCAGATGTCGCTTCGAATATTTGATACCCAGCTTGGTGCCTAAGGTATGGAAGATATTTGTGAAATCTGGCACTGCTTGGTCTCTTTCTTACCGCAGTGTGATCCATTTGGTATACAAGTCATCATAACTTCTGACAGGGTAGTATTTTTCCTTAATAGCATCCCTGAAGGATTCCCAGGTGGCCATGACTGTAAATAATGAGGAATCCTTTGTTTCCTTTTGCTCACAAAAATTTTCCCACCAATCTTTAACATGGGGAACGACTTTGAGGAGCGCAAAAGTAATCTTTTCTCTATTCGAAAAGTTATGAATAGAAAAATACACTTCTAGTAGATTCAACCACTTGTCTACAACATCTGCGTCTATCTGACCTTCAAATGTAGGAATATTGAAGTTTATTTGTACCTTGAAGGGGCCGGTGCCTCCGCTCGAAGAAGATGCGTCGCCGAAGGATTTGCACGAAATTATCCATCATCTCGTTCCTCTGTTGCGTGAGGGATTCCTCAATCAATAGTTTGAAAGGATCTCCTATCCCATCATCTTTATTTTCTCCTTCCATGAGAGGTCGCTTGGGTGTGTGAGAGATTTTTTCCTCAAGAGAAACAAGCTCAAGACCTAACTCTTTGTACTCTGACCTCGTTGGGGACATGCATTCAGACGACAAGGAGCATACCACTTTGATACCACTGATCCGGATTTTATGAGCAGAATGAAATGACTACAGATTATTACCAGATGCTTAACACAAAATAACAAAGATACAATAAAACTGGTTTTCTATTCAATAAGGAAATAAGATGAAACTGTAAAATGCAGCAGAAAACAAGCTTGCTAGAATGGTGGCGACTTATCTCTAAGAAGAGATGTGACGGTTGTGCTCATTCTCAAGAAGATGATTACAATGAGGCTCTCAAGGAATTTTTACAATAAATAGGAGTTTCAAAAACCCTAAACATCCAAAAACCTAACCCTAGGAGATGAATTTCCAAAAGTCATGTGGGCCTCGTTTGGGTAAGTCAGTACATCAACTTCCCGGGGTCGTAACTTTTGCATACGATCTCCGTTTTAGGCATATGATAGCCCATTGGAAAGATATATCTGAGGACTACAACAGTTGCAAAAAAATTCATTATGAAAATTAGCGATGAAATTTTGCGACCGCAACATACCTCAAAAAACATCGTTTAGGGCCTCAAAACGACTTCGGAAGTTCAGGACCCGAAAAATTGCTAAAAATGGTAAATTATTAAAATTGCGAGAAAGTTGTTTTGAGCCAGCTGGAAAAGGTGGGTGGCCACTAATATCCACCTATATAATATATATACCTAAATATTAACAATAAATGACAAAATTAAGGAAACCAACTTCCTTTGGTAAAATTTTGTGACCCTTGGGTCAATCTCGAAACTAACTGGTTGTTTCTTTTGCATCAAAATCCCAAAGAAAAAAATATTCATAGATGCTTGTCCATGAGGTATTCAACTGTCTTTCCATGCTTTTGGATCTCTGCAACACTCATCCAAGTTGCTGTTAAGAACCAAATATCAATATAGCATAGAAAAACCTTAGAATAAGTACTCAACGCCTTGAAAAAGAGATAATTTCAGATAATAAGCCTCTTCGAGGGGGAAACCTCCTTTTACCCCACATAAATGTTCAAGTACAAGATGA
>SNQJ01S0109716.1:12407-29306 GCA_010110895.2 Picea sitchensis
GCCTATATTCTGTTTGCCCTCTCGAATTCTACAACTATCAAATCTACAATTAATTCCTATCTAACAACATTAAAACTAATAAATGCCTTCCTATCTATTATACAATACAAGTGTGCTTCATTACATTAACTCATTAATGCTTGGCACAACAAATATCAAGGTANAATACAAAGGAGGGTGCCTATATTCTGTTTGCCCCCTCGAATTCTACAACTATCAAATCTACAATTAATTCCTATCTAACAACATTAAAACTAATAAATGCCTTCCTATCTATTATACAATACAAGTGTGCTTCATTACATTAACTCATTAATGCTTGGCACAACAAATATCAAGGTAAAATTCAAAAAAGAAGTTTTGCTGGCTTGTCCAGCTGTCTTTCCCTGCTCCACGCGTTGGCTCGCTTGATGAGTGAGTGATGCTCCTGCAGCATACTCCTCGGCTCAAAAGATTTCATGGGCTCCTATCCATGAGCTCTTGCACGGTGTGCCCATGCTTCTGTATAATTGCCTCTGTTTCCCAGCTGGCATCCTCCACTGGGTGATTCTTCCACTTCACCAGGTACTCAAAATATTACTTTTGCCTAGTCTTCCTGCCTACTCTTTTATCCAGTATGCACTCCATCTGAGGCTTCTGTGCAACTGGCAATTGTTTCTGCCACTGGACCACTAGTTCTTCAATTCCAGCCTCTGCTTGCTCAGCCCTGTAGGGGTATAAATCCGAAATATTAAAAATCGGAGATATCCCGATGCCCTCTGGCAACTCAAGCTCATATGCATTCTCCCCGAATTTTCTCACGACTCTGCATGGTCCAATTTTCTTCATCTTGAGCTTGTTATATGTTCCCCTTGGGAACCTTTCCTTCCTTAAGTGCACCAGTACCATATCACCAACTCCAAAATGAAGTTGTCTTTTCCACTGATTGGCTCTACGCTTATACTCTTGATTTGTGTCCATCAATCGCTACTTCACCTTCGTGTGAAGTTCCTCCATCGCTTCATCAAATTCTTCAGCCCGAGCGCTGCTAGTTTCAGCCTGTCTTAAATCCCTGAGCTCACAAACTCCCCTCGGCTGTGTCCCATACAAAATCTGGAATGGGCTCTGATACCACTTGGTGCGAAGTCACTACCCTCACGGTCTGACCCGCTCTCACCAGGACCTTCTTCGTCTCAGGCCCGAAGAGTCTAAGAACTCTTCCAACTCCTCTCGGGAGTTCTCACTACCCACAGTTCTCCTTCTGTGATCTCTCCCTCGCTTATTGGGAAATTGGAACTCACGAGTTCACGAGTTCAACGCTCAAAATACCGGTTCTTTCACTTCCCCGAATTCCGATGGTCAAAGGGTCAACCCCTTGTATGTCGGGGAATTCCCTATCGGGAAATCGGCACATGAAATGTCGTATGTCACTGCCTTCTCCAAACCCTGAGCTCCGATTTGACGCCACCTGTCAACGCCTCCGGTTGTGGCTTATGATTTAACACCTGTCTCCCACTCGCGCTATCGGAAAATCACGATTCGGGAATTCGCGATTCTAACGCACAAGGTCACAAACCTTGCCAAACCCCGAATCCCGACTCCTTGGGATCTTGCGCCACGTGTCCTTGCTCTGATCAACGGCTCCCGTAGATTCGGGAAATCGCGACTCGTGATTTCAATGAGCACGAAACTCTTGCCTCATCAAATGCTGAACGCCGAACCCCGATGGGCTTTGTTCCTTCCTGCGCCTACGGGTTAACTTCCCCACAGCTTTTCCACAATCCAACGATCGACGGGGTTTCGTGATCCTCCTCCGTGAACCCTAACCGTTGATTCTCCTTCTTGGATATTTCTTCCACTCGAACCTTCTCCCTGGTCTGTTCTCGCAGTGTCACCAGGGAACTATCCCTCCTGAGCTTAAGTCCTCCGACTCCTTCAGAGACTTTTCACCCACGCTTTTCTCACTCAATCTTCAACAGCTCTCAAAGTGTTGAAGTCACACGGACCCTGGGTACTCGCAGCCACAGAATCCCTGGCTCCCTGTACTCAAACTAACTGCTGAGATTCCAGTCTCGACCTGCACTTCTCCTGCACGGCTCGAATAACCCAATGCAACTCTGGGCAGATGAGAACAAGAGTTCAACTGTCTAGCCTCATCAACKCACTCTATGCGGATGAATTCGACTGCACTCTATGCAGGAATCTCCTGGCTCAGACAGAGAAACAATTGAAACTCATTCTCTTCTCTCTCACAGATTTCAATTCAACTATGCACCCACATACACAGCATATCAAAGCAAATGCATACAAGGAAAATAAACATCCATGAGCATAATATCAACACAGAGACACAACACAAACCATGAAGTTGAATCAAAGACTCTTCTATTAATCCAATCTATACATGGGTGTTCTACACAGGTTCTCTGCTCTGCTCTTCTCTTCTCCTGTATGAATGAATACAATAATACAAAGGAGGGTGCCTATATTCCGTTTGCCCTCTCGAATTCTACAACTATCAAATATACAATTAATTCCTATCTAACAACATTAAAACTAATAAATGACTTCCTATCTATTATACAATACAAGTGCGCTTCATTACATTAACTCATTAATGCTTGGCGCAACAAATATCAAGGAAAAATTCAAAAAAGAAGTTTTGCTAGCTTGTCCAGCTGTCTTTCCCTGCTCCACGCGCTGGCTCGCTTGATGAGTGAGCAATGCTCCTACATCATATAAGAATCTTGGATTACATTTTAAAATATCATGCATGAGTACCAAGACATGCAGACGAATGAGGACCAATATGATCTCTGGTTGGGAAATGTATGGAATGCACAAGTTCATGATTCATTATGAACAAGAGAATTGTTGATGTAGCATGTTGAATTATCCAAGAAGGTCAAGTTGAACATGGCTAAAACTTCTCAAGAGATAGAACAAGCAGATCTTAGGAGGGATAAATTGTAAAAGAAAAGAAGGAGAAAGTGATTAATACTTCTCTCATTATGAAACTCTGAATAATAAGACAGAGTTATATGCTTAAAAAGGAAAATTGTGAAAATAAGTACAGAGAGTATCTGAAAGATACAATATTGATTGTGTTTAAATGAATGATATTGGTTAAGCTAGTGTGTGAAGGCAATGAGGCCTTGAAATTAATTCATCTAGGATGAAAGTTTCCTGATGGGAGAATCCCTTAACTCCTTTCTTGTTGTCTATTATGTTTCTCTGGGATGAGAAACTGATATGTTGATGAATGTAGATATTTAGCATGAGAATGTTGAGAGTTGTAGATGAAATTTGATTGTGGTTTCACTCATGAAAACATTGGGGACAATGTGATGGAGTGCATATAGATATGCTAATGCATATATGAAAATGTTTTACTGAAATAAATCCTATGGTACATGCATTTGATTTTACATGATAGCTAATGTAAAATGTGAATGTGGTGATGTATGTCACATGTAGAAAAGATTGGAATTGTTAGGGAAGGACAATTGCCAATAGTGAACAACCTCAAACAGAAGTGAATGCAAGAAGGTTATTGATAAAAAAGAAAACTGTGAAAGGGATTTGGGTAATAATCCCTTCTAAAATAGTCTATGTTTTGATGGAATGAATGTGATCTGAATAGTTGTTGTATTCCATTGATACCCAAGTATGGTATGATTTGGGAAGAAGAACCTACATGATGGAGGTGTGAACCTATGATAGTCGAGGATGATTGAAATCCTTGGAAAAATGCATGAACATGTAAATGTCATGAATACATTGCCGAATCAAGGAGTGATTGGAAACAAAAGTGCTCAAAGGTAGCATGATGATGTAACACAGTAAAGAGATGCATGCGATAAGAGAGTGGGTGTATATAGGACTTCCCATTATTGAAGAAGTATCTTCCAGTGCTCTGCAAAATTGTAGAATGGTAAAGAGAGAAAATTGGGTGGCCATAAACTTCGACACCCTGGTTACCAATGAAGAAAGATTGCTTAAATGAATTCACGTGAAAATTTTAGTTTCATGTATGTTGATTTGAGTTCATGATTAGCTTAAGCAAGAAAAAATGGTCCTGCTGTAAAAATAAATGTGTATAAAGAAACCATGTGGTAAAAGGTTGGTTGAGTTCCAACCCACCAAGGCAAATTGCCTAATATGAAAAGTAATAATCAGAAAAATCAATGCAAGGGTGCATTGTGTGTGAATGTTGCCATGGATATTGGCACATTGATTAAACTCATTTGATGTTTGATTTCATTTTGAAAGGCTCGGTATGCTAAAATAATGCATGTGTAAGGAATGGTATTTCTTTTTTGAATAGATGAATTTGGTTGTTAGTATGCACAGTTCTGAAATTGTTTGTGAGCCACTAAAGTGTGCAATGAAAATATAATGTGCATAAGGAACTAACAGTTTGTTTGGCTAAGTGAAGAATGAATTGTAGGAAGGAGGGGTCTTGTACATGGTTGTGTTGTAAGCCCATAAGGAAGACCAATTCATGTTGGTTATGAAAGAGCCAAACTACCATGAGAAAGAAATAGCATGCTTGTGGGATATGGTTCCTATATGGAACATATCTAAAAATAGAAATGTGGAACTTGAAATCTATGGGTGACAAATTTGAAATAATTTTGATCGAAATAATGAAATAATCTCATGAACTTTTGTATGTATATGATACAGGTGAGAGGAAAAATATATGTTCGAGGAGGAGAGATGATGGATGTCAAAGCTGGAAAGCATGGAAACAGGTTGTTGTGGTGACATGGGAACCCTGTGATAAGCCATTATCCCCATAGAATGATGTGTTGTGGTGACACAATACGAAGGGATGATTTCAAAAGAGAAAGCATGAGGGACGCCTCAGCTGTAAGTCTTGGGGAGGTATCAGAAATTATTCTTGTGCGAGAAATCCCTAGAAAAGAAATATGGATCACCCGAGGGACTGTATAGCAGAGAATGGGATGCATGAGCCTAGGCCTGAAGGGTGAGTGACCGCAAGGAAGAGGAGACTCCAATATTTTTCGTAATATGTTGATTTTGATCATGCACACAATGGATATGTCAAGTAAAGTAGTGATCCAAGTTAATGAGACAACCAGATGGATGCAGGTCCATGAACTACACAGATAAGTATTGTGCTAACTTGTGAATACTTCCACTTGAATTTGAACAACACTAAAATGTTTTACATGAAATGATAATTAATATTCTTGTTCTTGAAAATTGTTGTGGGAATGTTCTAAAATTCCAAAGTTCGGGTAAGGACCATATCAGGAACAAGAATAACATTATTGGGATAGTTAAAAGAATAAGGCATGGCAGGTGTTGTTGAGAAATAAATAACACCTAGGATGGTGTTCCTTCGAAGGGGGAGGGGATTCTAACACCCCCTCTCTAAAACCTTGAATACATGTAATAAATCACGATTAGTGATTTCCATGCAACGATGTGTAAATATTGTAAATGTATTATTGTTTAATTTTAAATTCCAAAAATGATTGTGGGGTGAAGCCTTAAAGTACAGGCCATAATATCACTAGTGGAATGAGAGGATTCCCTAATAAACTAAAGGACCTCGAGCCTTATTCATATTATTTCCCTTAGCCTTGATTTCAAGACAAAATAGTTAATGAGGGAGGTTGGTAGTAGAAGAACCAACCACCCCAATGAATGGAAGTATGGAGGGCTATCAGAAGGGACATGACGTGGTTAGCAAAAGGATAGTAGGAAAGATCACCATGGGTCCCCAGGATTGACCCACGAGTTTCCTCCTGACAAAAGAAATAGAAGGACAGGTTGAGAACATATCTAAGTCATGTGTGCAAGAAAATCACACAGGGAGAGAGAGAATGGGAAGAGTTCAGACCTCTGAGGAAGGGAGTTGTTGAAAGGAATGCATGAGTGCATGCAATAGAAAGAGGAGAGAACCTTTAGAAGAGTTTTGGGTTGGAGCATAGAAAACTCGAACTTAGCTAAGATGGTTTTTAGATTGATGTTGGGAAGGCATCTAATAAACCTCAAAGAGGCCTGGGCTAGGTGGGTGTATGGAAAATATCTACCAAGAGTAGAGTGAAGGAGAGTGACCTTCAAATATTTTTGAGAACCTGAGAGAGATTCCTTAATGGTATCATGGCTTGGCACAGGGGTGGCCAGAGTGTTAAGAGTGAATGCATCTGAGCCTATGGTTGGGTGGAAAGGAAAACACCCACAATCAGTTTGTTAGTTATCAACTGTAATAGATAAGTATTTTTGTACCCTGTATAACTAAATTATAACTTACTGCTGAATTTTCTTGTGAATGATTCAGGGACGTGCATGTTTATTTGATGATTAGATGATTTATTTTACAATATGGGTATTTGATGTGTTATTTACCAGTCGGAGTACCTACTATTAAACTTGTATAGAATTTGTGATATGTGATTGTTGTCATGGGTTTTTTTTGTTGTAATTATCCTTGAAATTATGTTTCCAGGATTGTGCAAATGTGATGATTATATGTTACAAATAGCGATAATTGCAATTGTAACTATGCTTATGAGAATACCCTATTAGAGTTACCTAGATCTTTACATTTTGTGTATATTCATTCAATGACATAATTATATCGAAGGAGCTAGTAATCGTGCATTTGTTTCATGTTAATGACTGTTGGAATTATACTTGTATATATAGCACTACGAGAACTATCTAGAATGGTACAATTATGGGCATGCATGGAGTCTGTGTAAATATGGTGTCTATATGGCCCTTACTTGTATATATATATATATATATACTTCACTAATATCAGGAATAAAATTATGGCCTGATGTAGTTCAGTTCAGGATAGAAATATCATGTACAGGTATGGACTATTCATAGTCTGACATTCTACATTAAAATGCATAAGGTAGAAAACCTTATCCTACTTGAATAGGAGGTTTCATTTCCTTTAAGGCCTCGTAATCCTTATACTTATCCTAGAAGAAGTTTAGAGCCACTAATTCGGAATTAGAGTAACAAATTCAAGATATCCTATGCTTTACCTTGGATGAATCGCAGTCTCTGATTTGGCATGGAGTTTTGATCCTGGTCGTCGATCAAGGTCCCTCTCATATGAGAACTTGTGAAGGATCCAGAACTTTTAACAGTCGTTGGATCCATCAGAGAAACTCTCAGAGGAATTGTGATTATTGATTGCAATAGAGGCGTCAGAGTAGCCAAGGAATATGGTGCTCCGATGAAAGAAACTCCAAGAAGCCTTCTCCACTGTTATATTTATCGAGATGGCATAAACTAACCTTGGTTGTAGATCAATGGGGGTAAGTATTTAAGTTTGGTCGAGGAAAAAAGGGTGACATCATGATTTATGTCACACTGACGGATAAATATTACGTGTATGATGGGAACACGTGTCGACCTGTAATTGGTTGAGACAATAGAGGGTATGTGCCCTCATGGAGTTCAAACCTTGATAATCGATTTAATATGGGGATTAAGTTGTAGTCTATGGAAAAGGAATGGTGGGTGTAAAGTGTAGGCAGCTGACTTAGAAGCATGACATGTTTACGGAGATAAGAAGGTGAGATGAAAGGGTTCAAGGTCCACCAACCCACAAACTCAACAAACTCAAAAAATAATCTAAGCGTTGAGTGTCAGGAGAGAGGGAGGGACACAGATGAGTCTATGAGTCTGTGAGTCCGCCAACCCGTGAACCTGACAAAATCACCAAATAATCTAAGTGTGAAACTTCTCAGATAGACTTATGAAAGGGAGGTACAAAAGTTTGTGTCCGCAAGTCCGCATAGATGGAAAAATGGATAAGTGTCGAGACTTCTCAAATGGACCTATGAAAGGATGTTTATAGAATTATGCATCCGTGATTCCATGATTTTGTGAGTCCGCATAATATGGAAAAAAGGTTAAGTAACGAAACCTCTCGAGTGGACTTATGAAACAAAGCTACATAATTGTGAGTCTGTGAGTCTGCCACCCATGAGAGTATGTCATAAGAAGTTTTGAGCAACGATGGTTATAGGCATGTGTGGATTGAAGTTCCACCATGGTAGGTAGGCTAGTGCCACGTGAGGACTAGGGTGTCGCCACATCAGTTGGCACGAATAATGACACGTCACGTGGATTCCATGTGGCAGTAAGGGAGATGTTTCCTATGTAAACCCAAGAACTTTGGAAGGACATACCTTTCATTCCAGAGCTCAAATTCTGAGTGAATTTACCATCATTGGAAATCTCTTGATGAGGAAAAGAGGATGGAGTTTTGATAGAGAATATTTAAGGTTGATAGAAGAAGCGAAAATTTAATACCCCATCCCTTAAAAAGGTAATTAGGGGGGTCGGGTCTATTACAGTATCAATGAAGGTGATATCGATAGTGGTTTGTCTTTGGACAAGTCTCAAGGATTCCAGGCAAGGAGAAAGTCCCATCTCTCCCTAGCCCAGATTCAAGCTCTAAAGGAATGTCCACTTAAAGGGAAAACCATGATCTACCTATCCCTTAAATTAGGTAATTCCCTCTCAAAGGGAAAACCATGATCTACCTACACCTTAACATTCGTGGGATTTGGGGTGCCCCTATGTTTCTAGACATCAAAAGGATTGTTAAATCCTATGCTCCAAATGTTATCCTTCTGCAAGAAACTATGTGTTCCAGATAAAAAATTGTTAATTCCCTATATCCTTGGTTAAAGGGATGAATTTTTTGTATTATGGACTCAGAAGGCCTTTCTAGAGGTCTTCTCTCTACTTGGAGCCCAAATCTAAAATATATCTCCTCATCTTTCCTCCCCTCTAGATTTTTGGTGGAGCTTGAAGTTTTAGATTTAAATGTCTCTTTCAGGTTCACAAAACTTGACGGTCCCTATGTTGATAAAAGACCCTTTTGGGAAAATTTGGTTGCATTTGAGGCCCTCTCTATAGAAAACATTATTCTAGGAGGTGACCTTAATTTTACTCTATATATACCCAAAGTATGGGGGGGGGCATCCATGCAAGGACCCACTAGAAGATTTTTCCTCCCACCTTTGTGTATCTTCTCATCTAGTTGATATCGAGCCTTCGAAGCTCATTCCAACTTGGTGCAATGGTAGGAAAAGGGATGAAGGGATATCTAAAAACATTGATATATTCTTCATTTTAGAATTTTTAGTTGATGATCCATTTCCCCTCAAGTCTTGGGTTGGTTCTAGGATCATATCGTATCATATGTCGATCCTTCTTAATTTGGAGTCTAATTAGGAATTCAAGCCTCCTACTCCCCTTAAATCCAACCATATTTGGCTGAAGGAAGAAGACTACAAAGTCCTTGTCTCTTCCATATAGACTCATATGACGTCAGACTCAAACTCTTCTTATAAGATGCAATTCCATAACAACCTTCAAAAGGTAAAAGTAGCCATGAAAAAATGGGCTTCAACATTTTTTCTCTACTCTCAAGTCACCCTAAAAGAAACCAACCTAAAAATCAGCTCCCTCTATGGCGCTAATGATGTTGGAACTTTTTCTAACGAGGAATACACTTCCCTCGAGATACTTTTGGAACAAAGATAGGATCTCAAAAGAGGCTATGTGGAGGCTCAAAAGAATATATATTTGGATTTCATAAGGGGACAATAATACCAATTTTTTTCACAAGTTATCTATTTATCGAAAGAATCTCAATATTATCTGGGAAGTAGCCAATCAATATAGGATCATGGTCAAATCCTTCAAGGATAAGGAAAATGTTGAAAAATATCATTTTATCAATCTCTTCTCTGATCCGCCAGGATGCCCCATCACTGAAATGCTAGAGGTGCCTATCTTGTTTCCTAAAGTGATTAATGAGGACATGAATGCAGTCATAGAAGTCAAACTTCTCTTGGATTTTCATTTTATGAAGAAAGGAAAAATATCGGGGCTGGATGGCTTCACCGTCTAATTTTACATAGGGTTATACGAGCTTCTCAAGCATGATTTACTAAAGGTAGTTCAGGAGTCTAAATCCAGTGGGAAATTCCTAGGAGCCATGAACTCCACATTTTTTGCTTTGATTCCTAAAAAACAAGATACATCCTCCTTTGATGACTTTTTGATGTTTATATTGGTCACAATACCAACCGCAACCTCACAAGGATAAAATATCCCCCTGCATTTTATAGAGGTGGTACTCCTATTTTACTATCTGAAATATTTAGTTTGATGTTCTTTGAGAAATAGGGGAATGCTAAATAGTAAAACCCAATCTTTATTGCTTGAAATAAAATAATATTCAAGTATAAAAGAATATTGACATAAAAAGTTCTCAAGAGAAGGACTAGGAATATTTTAAATACTAAAATAGAATATATACAGAGTATTATACAGTAATAAAGAAATTGTAATATGAAATCAAGACATTCCTCATTGCATCCATCACAACATAATAATATTTGGTCACATTCATAAGATAGAAAGGTATGAGTCCTCAATACAAATAAATTTAAAATATTATTTCATTTATAGAATAAATGAATATGATATATGAACTTCAAAAATATCATGCTCATAAACTCAAAATTTGAGAAATCATTAAAGTTTCACCCCGAACTAGTTCTCTAGAGAGTTTCAAAAAATAATAGTTTGTTTACAATAAATTTAAAAGTTTGTGTTTTTCCAAATGGACTGGGATGGGGCTCCCATGGACCATAAAATAAAATAGAACAAGGATTTACATGAAAGAAGAAAAAGGAGACGATCATAGATTGGTTATGGGTTCTGGAAAAAAAAATGAAAATACACAACTGAATGATTTCTAAAAGAGAAGTATAAAGAATAGAAGACTATGAAAGATGACCAGTTTACTTACTGTGATGGATTCTCTCTCTCTCTCTATTATCTGCTTGTTGAGGTACCTTTTGTAATCTCCTTCAATGGAATTGTGTGACCAGTTGTAGCTACCTCTTCTTGATATGGTTATGTTATTTTAGTTAAGGCGTTCTATAACCAATTTCAATTTAATCTCTCATTGGTGAAACAGTTATTTCTTTCCTTACTTTTATGTCAAATAATGAATTTTCCATATTTCTAAATTCCATTGAAAGTTGGTGTAGTGTATCCTCAATGACTTCATTTGTCTTTACATAACTAACCAACCAACTTTCTATTATTTTTTTATGCTTGATCAACTTGTTAGCATTCTATTCAATTTTACAATAGCATAAGCATCATAAAGCATAAACCCTAAGAATTAATTGCATCATATAATTATCCAATATCCCAAGAAGATAATCATGCACAAAATACACAAGAGATATCCTGGGAAACCCTTCTTCACAAGGGAGAAAAACCCAACAACAACCTTTCACTAGATAATAGATAGTCCAAGAGAAAATCCAATCACCAAGAAGAAGTGTGCTAGAATCCCAAGAGGCTAGCACTACACAAGAGAGAGAAAGTGATCCAAGTGTGTTATGACAAAATGAGAGAAAGTTCTCTCTATTTATACAATTCCAATGAGAACTTTATCCTTTCCAAAAGGTGTCTCTTCATCCAGGCGAACTTTAGCAGATTAGGTATTATACACAAGACGTTGAGCTTTTGATGGGTTTTCTACACAAGACATTGGGATTCTTCTTGTCTCTGGTCATCATGTGAAAGGATAGATCAATATGTCACACATG
Organism: Picea sitchensis; assembly: GCA_010110895.2. Classification (NCBI taxonomy): domain Eukaryota; kingdom Viridiplantae; phylum Streptophyta; class Pinopsida; order Pinales; family Pinaceae; genus Picea; species Picea sitchensis. The sequence goes on from SNQJ01S0109716.1 coordinate 24,035, forward strand.
GTTTCACCCAGTGTGAACGTCCTCATCTCTTCTAGGGGATACAACCCACTAGAGCAAGTCATCATCATCGTCAAGGGTTTTTCCATCATGATGTGTCCACTTGGTCAACTCCCAAGTGAAATGTCCACATGGTCTGCTCCCATGGAATGTTGGGTGCCCTCCCAGGAAGGCTTGTCACTTCTCTGACAAGTGTCTTTCTCAAATTAGACTCAGAGGAGTGTTCAACCCATCCTGATATGGGGAGAATATCTGGGGCGTCCCCACAGATCAACCCAGCCCATCCACTTGGGGAGAAGACCTGTTTCAGGTCAACCCAACCCAGCACAACTGAGGAGAAGACCCGTCTCAGGTCAACCCAACTCAATCCATCGGGGAGAATATAGGGAGAAGACACAGGTCGACCTAGCCCACTTCTCTAGGAAGAAGACCTGAAGAATATCTCACGAAGCTGCAATCATTAACACTCCCTCTCGGCAAGAGGGACATTCTCTGTCATGCCAAGTTTATCACGAAAGTACATGAACTTTGACCTAGAAAGGGGCTTGGTGAGAACATATATGATCTTCTCATCCATAGGAAGGTATTCCACTCAAACTACCTTCCTCTGCACAATATCACGAATATAGTGATACTTGATCTCAACATGTTTGGTAATTTCATGAGATACTGGATTATCTAAGAGCTTCACAGAGATCTGGTTGTCAAAATGTATCACGGTGGGATCCATCATCTAACCAAACAATATTGCAAGGAGTTTTTGAAGCCACATTGCTTCGCATACTTCCGTACATACTGAAATGTACTCAACTTTTGTGGTACTCAGAGCCACAGAAGTTTGCTTCCTGCTGCACCAGGAAACCATGGCAAATCCTAGGCTGAAGCAACATTCAAAGGTGATCTTTTTGTCAACTGTGCTTCCTGCCCAATCTGAATTGGCATATCCCTGCAATCTCATGTTGATACTAGAAGAATATCTTAGGCCATATCCAACTGTGCCTCATAAGTATCTCAACACATGCTTCGCAACTACCCAGTGTATCTGTCTCGGGTGACTCATGAACTGGATAAGTGCATTCACTACATAGAAAATATCAAGTCTGGTATTAACCAAATACATTAGTGATCCAATCAGTTGTCGATACATAGTCATATCAATCAATTCTGAATCGAAAGAAGACTCACTCAACTTCTTCAGATTCGTCACCATCAGTGTGGTCATGGACTTACAGTCTGTCATACAAAATATCCTCAAGATATCAACTGTGTACTTCCCTTGGCTCAGGAAGATATCATCATTTCTCTACCATACCTCAATTCCGAAGAAGTAATGCATCATTCTGAGATCCTTCATCTCAAATTTAGAATCCAACTCATGCTTGCACCAAGTAATGATATGCTCTGCTCTGGTGAGGAATAAGTCATCAACGTATAGGATAATAATCATAGATTCACCATTATCAAATTTATAATACAGGTTGGCATCAACAACACTTTTGTTGAAGCCTAGACTCATCAGGTATCCATCAATCCTTGCTTACCAAGCATGAGGGGCTTGCTTGAGTCCATATAGATCTTTATTCAACCTGCACACATGGGACTCCTTCCCATGGATCACAAATCCATCTGGCTGATCGATATGCACCTCTTCATCAATATCGCCATTGAGAAAGGTTGTCTTCACATCCATCTGATCCCTCGATATAGTCTCCAACCCAAAGTGAAGCAAGTGAAATAATCATCACGAATGGAGATATATTGAACAGCGGGAGAAAAATTATACTCATAATATATTCCCTCCACTGAGAGAATCCTACGGCCCACAAATATCTCTTTGTTCTTCTCGATGCCCCCGTCAGTTGTATGTTTTATCTTATAAATCCACTTGGAAATTACCAACGTTCCCTTTGGGTATTGGAACAATGTCCACACATCATTCTTCATGATGGATTGATACTGTATGTTTTATCTTATAAATCCACTTGGAAGTCACAACATAATTCCCTTTGGGTATTGGAACAATGTCCCACACATCATTCTTCATGATGGATTGATACTCCTCCATCAGGGAATCCTTCCATATTGGATGACTAGATGCCTCCTCATAAATGGAAGGCTTGAAATCAATGATGTGGATCATGGCTACTATATAACTTGAGAATATATAGGATCTATTATTTTCTTTGAAAGTACAACAAGGAGTTGCATGTCTCTCTGCCTCCTACAAGGTTTGATGAGCCCATGCATGTCTTTTTCGACCCACGGTAATCTCTCTAGGAACATCAATAGGATGTACTGTCTTAATAGGATCAACAAGATAAACATGCTCAATAGTCTCTACTGGCTCGTCTGGCTCTCTCTATATTGTTGGGGTGTGAGGTGGGGAATACACCATCTCTTCCTCTCTCTTAATGTCAGTCTCTATGTGACACCTTCTTGATTTTCTGAAGGAAAATTTCTCCTCAAAGGAAACATCTCAACTCACTTCAATATGTCTCTGACCTAAGATGTAGATATGATATGCCTTTGATGATTCACTATACCCAAAAAATGGGCCCTTCCTGCCAGAGGGTTCTAGTTTTGATCTTTTCTCCTTGGGTACGTGAATGTAGACTGGACACCCAAGTATCCTGAAGTGTCCTACTTCAAGCTTAACTCTAGTGAAGGCCTCTTCAGGATTTATGTTCTTCAAAATCTTGTGAGGACTTCTATTATGCACATATACTACGACCATGGATGCTTCTTCCCAAAGAAACATAGGTATACTTTTATCATGGATCATTGCCTTAGTTGCTTCCATAATAGACATGTTCTTCCTTTCTACAATTCCATTCTACTGAGGATTGTAAGGAACAGTGTACTCCCTCTTGATCCCTGCCTCAATGCAAAAATCAATAAAACATTTGGAGGTATATTCTCCTCCATTATCTAATCTCAAGGTCTTAATATTCCTTCCGGTTAGGTTCTCAATCTGAGCTTTAAATTCTTGGAATCTGACAAGGACTTATTTTGACTCCTTGGATTTCAAGAAGTAAATCCATGTCTTCCTTGAGTAATCATCAATGAATCTCACATATTATAAGTATCCACTTAAGGAAGAAATTGTCATAGGTCCACACAAATCTAAATGTATTAGATCCGAGACTCCTTTGGATCTATTGTCACTACTAGAAAATGTCCCCTTGGCATTATTTCCAACAACACGGCCTCTAAAAATGCCATCATTCTCAACACGAAGTGGTGGAAGTCTAGTMACCATATTCCCTAGAGAGGGAAGAGATCTATAATGTAAGTTAGAAATTCTTTTGTGCTAAAGCTCACTCAGACTGATAGAATCATGTACAAGTGCCTGAACTAGATGAACTAACAATTTGTACAAGTTGTCTTCTCAAACACTAATTACATTAGTTGAATCCATACTAGATTTATTGTGCCATGAAATAACATTTCCATCGAAGAAGGAAACCTTGTAGCCTTTGTCCTCTAAGGATGAAATAGATACAAGATTCCTTCTCATCCCCAGTACAAACAATACATTACTCAAATGATTGGAATACCTGAGTCTAGTTGAAGGGAAGTGGTTCGATTTCCCTTCACAGCATATCTAGCATCGTCACCAAGTACAACATGTAATCAATAATCCTTCTCCACTAATTCAATGGGATGTTCTTTATATCCAGTCATATTTTTAGAAGCACCATTGTTAATCAACCAGATATTATTTCTAGTAGGAATAATACCTAAGAGGGTTGAGATGAAGAAGAATTCTTCAGTAGGATCAGATATGGTGTGAGGTGGATCTTCATCAATGTTGGCATTAGTTTCATGTATCCTTCCTTTCTTTCGTATAGGACAGTCTCTAGCATAGTGTCCATATTTATCACATGGTATTTCTCCTTGTGCTCACGAGCATGATGTGGCTTTTATTTTCTCTAAAATCTTTGCGTACATTTTCCTCTTCCTCTTCCTTTTCTTGCATGAGAGGCAAGAGAATTACTTCCATCATGATGGTAACTATGTTCTCCTCTCACTTCAAGTTTTGTCTCATCCCGAGTGTAGTCTTCCCATAAGTGATCAAACTTAGGCAATTTGGATTGTCCACTGATGCTCTGGATGAACGGCTCCCAATGACTTGGAAAACCATTGAGGATTAGCATTACCATATCTCTGTCTAAAATGGTTTCTCTAATGGAACCTAACTTATCTCTGATCTCATCACTTTTCATGAAGAAGGTGGAAACTATATCTGCCTTGGTCATTCTAATATTCTGAAGCTGGTGCTTCAAGGTAATGGCTTTGTTGGTGTTCTTACTTTCAAAAAAATTCTTCAAGGCATCAAACATATCTTTGGTTGTCTTCATTGGGGATGTGTGTAGAATAATATGATCTTTCACAGAGTAAATGATTATGTTTCTCGCCTTGGCATCATTTTTCTTCCACTAAGTTTTATTTGATGCATCTGTTGGTTCTGTTACAAATTCCTCCGCAAACTTCATTAGGTCACTCTCCTCTAGAGTGATGAGTAATATTGATTTCTAGGATTTGAAGTTAGAGGATCCATAAAGCATATATTCCATAGTAATGTTTCCCACCATGATTGCAGGAACCCTAGGGCCAAAATCTGCAAAAACCCTAGAAACCCTAGGGCCAAAATCTACAAAACAGTAGAAACCCTAGGGCCGAAAATCAAACTCTTTCAATTTGCAATCTAAAAGTTGTCAGTGATGTGTTGGACTAGTTTGTACCTGTCTGTGAAGAGATTAGGCCCAACATCCAAGGAAAAGTGCTAAAACTAGCTTGACAAGGAAGAAGGGTAAGGGTCATTTTGCAGTTGTAGAAAGAAGGTGACAGCTAGCACAGAAAGGTGTTGGAGAAGCTTCTACAATGGCTTCTTCAAGAACACTGCTCTGATACCATATTAAATTTTTATGCTTGATCAACTTATTAACATTCTATTCAATTTTTCAATAGCATAAGCATCATGAAGAATAAACCATAAGCATTAATTGCATCATACAATTATTCAAGATCACAAGAAGATAACCATGCACAAAATACACAAGAGATATCTTGGGAAACCCTTCTTCACAAGGGAGAAAAACCCATGATCCAGATTTTATGAGAAGAACGAAATGAATATAGATTATTAAAAGATGTTTAACACATAATAACAAATATACAGTAAAATTGGTTTCTATTCAATAAGGAAATAAGTTGAAACTGTAAAATGCAGTGGAAAACAAGCTTGTTGGAATGGTGGTGGCTTATCTCTGAG
>SNQJ01S0109717.1:12978-29154 GCA_010110895.2 Picea sitchensis
TAATAATGCATAAGTTGTTTCTGTAGAGTGTGAAGACATGGGTTCCTTTGTTAGACAACTTTGAAAACCTTGTTTACATAAGGGTGATCACACAACTTGGATCATGTTGGGAGGGCTTCTTTAGGAGCACAACAAAGATCCATCTGTCAATATATGGAGTTAAAAATTGTTTTTACGCAACTTCTTGAAAATGTTACTTTAGCAACACTTTACCTAAAAATAATTAATGAAAACCTTAAAATCAACTTATTAGGGGAAACAACATTACATCACTTAAACTAATAAATAAAAAAATAATAATATATATCTAAAATAAATTCAATACATATAATTTTTAATAAAATTATATAATTAAGTTAAATAACCTATAAAATAAATAAAATATTTAAAATAAATAAAACATGTGAAATTTTAAATGAAATAGAAAATCATATCCTCATAAAAATAATTAAATTTTAAATGAAATAGAAAATGATATTATCATAAAAAAAAATTGTATCTTAATTATTTGAAAAATTTCTAACTTCAGGTATCCCAAGACGCTCATCCCAGTCAAATTTGGTCGACAGCCTCCCCAAACTTTGCATTCAATGCATGCAATCGACACGAATTCCACCTCCACTTCAAGGCCGAAATTATCGATGACACCTCCGGCCGTTTGAAGTCATGGAACAACTACAACTGCTACCAGTGGTAGGGATTATCCTGCAACAATCAAACCAGACACGTTGTGGGGCTTCTACTTCTAGGGATTCTGTTGAAGTAGATCTGTGAATGCCCACACTACCAAGAGAAGACGATCCGTCACCCAACTCATCGAATCTCTGTAAGCTTGTGGTTGTCATGGTGCTAGGGTTGCTGGGAAAAGAATACTCTGACCTAAAAACATAACCACAAACCTCGGGAATCATAACACTGGGCGAAATGGATAAAGCACGACAATTTTATTTGCAGAAAACCAACAAGAAGCTAGAGGATACAATACAACTATTTTATGCTGATAATGAAGGTGGATTTGGGACACCTTTCACTGCTCCATCAGAAAGTGGATCTTAGGCATCTCCATCGACTCAAAACCATAGGAAAACCAAAGACTGCAACAACATGTAGATTTCTATGGGGATTGGACCTGTTAAGAACCAAACATCAATATAGCATAGAAAAACCTCAGGAAAAGTACTCAACACCTTGAAAAAGAGATAATTTCAGATAATAAGCCTCTTCAAGGGGGAAACCTCCTTTTACCCCACTTAAATGTTCAAGTACAAGATGATTCAAATGAAAATGTCTCCTTAGGTATATATAGGAGACTAGGAGTATAATTACAACCCAATGGCCTAAAGCCAACATAAATAAAATAACATTACTAATATAATACCTTATACCCCAATTAGGAATTTGGTGAGCCAATAATGGGGCTTAACATTGCCCCTCCCCTTGAGAGACAAAGTGTTGTGCATGATGCTTGGTAACTCTGGATGTTTCTATATAAAAAAATCATCTTCCCTAGTGGAATATTTACCCGATAGTTTCCTCCATTTAATGAGATACTGGGAAATGGATATATTCCTTAGGTGGTGAATTCTTGTGTCAATGAGAGCTTCAGGCTCCAATGTATTTCCTTCCTCGTCAAGTTCAAGCAATATAGTTTGAACTAGGATCTTGTCACCCTATAACCTTCTTTAAGCTGGAAACATGGGCTGGGTGTACTTTCATTGAAGATCTGGGAGCAAGCTCAATTTAGCAATACCATAGTACCGATCTTTTACAACACTATATAAGGTCCATAGTACTTTGGCAATGAATTTATTATCCTTCTTGGCTTGCGGGGACATCGTTTGTATGGTTGTAGTCACTAGCTTTAATCTAACTGAAAACTTCTTTCCACTACAATGTTGATGCTGCTTGTTGTTTCATGCGGTTTGTGCCATGAGTGAGGTTGTCCTTTTAAGATTTGGAGAACTTGTTGTTGATACCACCCTCCTTCCATTATTTCTTCCACTACTTGAACCTTAGATTTTCTTTTAGAGAGTGATGGAAGGAGGGTGAACATCCATAAGTCTTATAAATGGTGTCATTTTGTTGATTAGTGAAAGGAAGTGTTATACCACCGATACGCCCAGGGGTATTCATTTGAACCATTGTGTTTGTTTATTAGAACAAAGCAAGGTGGCCGAATCTAGACATTTGTTCACTATCTCGGTTTGTCCATGATTGAGGATGATGGGATGGTATGAGCCATTGGTACCAAACAAGAAAATAATTTTGTCCAAAATTGTCCAGTGAATATGGGATCTGTCACTTAAAATAATCTTTTGGGCCGCCATGTAGCTTTTGAGCTGTCTCCAGATCACGGTGGCAAGCTGTACTAGCTTTTAAGGGATGTGAGAGTGCACAAAGTGTGCATACTTGGTAGAAGTCTATCAACAATCACCATGATGACCTCTTTCCTTTAGACTTTGGTAACCACGTGATGAAATCCCATAGAGCCCCCTCCAACTATTTGACTTGGGATGGATAATGGTTGTAAGGGACACAGGATGTAATTGTTTCCACCTTATTTTGTTGGCAAACCACACATTTTGCCACAAACCTTTGAACATTATTTTTAGGGCCATCCCAAAAAATCCTTCTTGACTCACATGGTGGGTTTTCAAAATCCAGAGTGCCCTCCTACCAGAGAGGTATGCGATTCAATGGTACCTTTGTTTGAGTTGGGAGTTCTTACATAAATATAAATGATCTTTTTACCACTTAGTGAATCATTTTCCATGTAAAGATATCGTTACTACTGGGGAATCTTATATAGCGCAACTGAATGAGAGTCCACACTTTTTGTCATTTTTCCATTCATCCACTTACTTCTATTATCAATCCGGGTTGGATGATAGAATAGCCTAAAGAAATGCCTCAACATCTTCGTCCCTTTCTTGAAATTACATCTTCCACAACATTTTTCTTCCCCTTTTGCCAAACCCGATTTCAAAATCCTTGGCCAATATCTTAGTTTACCCACTTTTGTTGTTCTTCTAAAGATAGTCTTTGTTCAAGAAGTATTTAATACTTTCATGATTTGTTTTGACCTTGTATTGCCTACCTATTAGGTAAGGCAGCCATTTCTTCAATGCATGTATTTCCATCATTTTCTTCTCATAAATGGGTTTGTGTAAGTCCCTTCCCTTGGTGGTGGAGCTTTCAAAATCCAGGGGCCTGCACTTCTTGCATTAGGACAACACCAATTCCATTTTCCGAGGCATCATTCCACGATAAAGGTTTTTGGCAGAGTCGGGTGTGGAGATTGAGAGACAAGAGCTTTACACATCCAACTCTTTAAGTTGTTCAAAAGCTTTAGTTGCCTCTGCTTGGGGTCCATGAAAATTCATCCTTCTTAGTTAGTGTCATTAAAGGTGTTGCTATTCTTCCATGGATTTAAAGGAACAAACTTGTGGTAGTAACTGTCAAAACCCAAAAATCCTCTGAGATTATTCAATGTTTTGGGAATCGACAAGTCCATCATGGCCTTAATCTTGTTGGGGTATACCTTGACACCTTCATGAGATACAATATGACCCAAATACTCTACCTCACTTTGCTCCAAAACATTTGGATGGTTTGTATAGTTGTTTCTCCTTTAGTAGTTATGGCACCTTGTCAACATGTTGCACGCAGTCCTCCCAAGACTTGCTATAGATTAGTATATCATGAAAAATACTAACACAAATTTTTGAAGGAGGGCTTGAATGGAATTCATCAACCAACAGAATGTGGAAGATTACATTTGTAAGGCCAAAGGCTTGACCAAAAAATCATAATGGCCTTCCTTCGAGTTCGAGATATTTTTTTTGGATATGTTCTTCCTTCATTCTGATCATTGATACCACGAGCGAAGATCCAATTTTGTGAAATATATTGTTCCATGTAGTTCATCTAACAATTCATCAATCCACGGGGAATGGGGAAACTTATCTTTAATAGTATTGATCTTGTTGAGCTCTCTATGTCCCCGGACACATGCATGCATGAGTTATCTTTCTTGAATTATTACCAATTACGGTGAGAACTTTTGACTGGGTATGTATAATGCAGGACTCTAACGACAGCTACGGCTCGTAGCTCAATTTCAACTCTTAAGGTAAAGGGGTATGCGTATGGCTGATGTTGGGAGGGAACATCGAGGTGGGTGAATTTCATGATGTGATTTTTTGAGTGGATTGGGAGACCTTTGGGAATTATCTTCAAATACTTTAGATTCTTATCGATGATCCTTTGGAGATATTGAGGAATAGATAACCCAGATGTTTTAACATCTAGGTAGGCATAGTTAATGCAATAATGCCAGTACCTTTTCAATAATTTTTCGTAATCCTTAGATCTTATCACCTTTCCAGGCTTCCAGGTGATACCTCTTAACTCAGGTTTTCTTTTCCAATGAAATTTCTTGAAAGTTCTTGAGAGTCAAAGCCAATACGTTCCTAATGATTGTAACCATTAGTTCCAATTGCAACATCACCACCCATGGGTATAACAATCAATTGGACTATTCATTTTATATTCTCCCATAGTAAGTTGATCTTATTTCATTTTTCTGAGTAATTGATGGTTCCTCCATCTTCAATCATTACTTGAAACTAAATTCAGATATACAAAGCAATTGAGATCTTTGGCTAATTTATGAGTAGAGATGAAATTATGAGTGCTATAAAATCAATTGGGACTAATTGCCATTTCTTTTTGATGTATCCTTCAATATTATTGAGGGTTTAAGGAGTTAATTCCAGCAATGCATTACCGCGATATGGTAAGAGATCCAACTCTTGGAACCGAAGTGCTTCTACGTTTTCATCTTGAGATGGTTCTTGTTCTTCTATTTCCTCCCTCTTCACAATCTATGTAAGAATAATTTATTCTCACCACACTTATGTCCACTTCGTACTTCTTTGTCTGAATTAAGAATAAACCTTTTTCTTTTCTTTCCTCCAATTGTTGAGGACAACCTTGGCCAGGTTGAAGTGTTTTGGGAGAAGAAGCATTGTTCTCTCAATAGATGTATGGAGGAAGGTCCTTAGTAGCCAGCAGCCATATTTTTACTTTCAACATTTCTTGCCACCTTAAGAAGTGCATTCTCGATGATTTGGGTTCCCAAAGTAGAACCTCATGTTGAATGTTATCCCTTTAAATTTTCTATGAATACATCAATCAAGTGCTCATCACAGAATATTCGGTTACCTTTATATTCAATCTTTGGAAGTTCTCAATGCTTTCTAGGCGAACCCTTTGCTTGAGATTTATCAATTGGCTAAAGAAGGTATTGCTCCTTGTATCCTCATAGTGTGCTATCATTTCTTAGTGAAAATTGTCCAAGTGACAGTGATTTGAAAGAACAAAGCCATTGATACCAAACAAATTGATTAGGTTCTACAAATATATAAAGAAGCAATTAGGTACCTTTTATGTATGTGGGTTATTATGGAGATCAAATAATTGCTCCATCCCGGAGAGTATCCATGTGATTGGGTACTTGCCATCAAACTTCCTCATATCAATCTTAGGGAGCGTGGTTGGTCTTCAAATGAAATTTGGGTTTCTCCATTCTTGATTCACCTTCCTTGTGTCCTCATATTGAATTTCATGAGATGCATTTTTCACTTTTTGGGTGTCTTCTACATTACGAAATTTCTCAATACTTCATGATCTCCCATTTTAAGCCAATGCATCTTGGTATCCAACTTACCTTCCATTAGATCCATCAACTTAGCTTCATTGAATCCATCTTAAGAGTATCAGCTTAGCTTCCATTGAATCCATGTTGAGTATCAGTGAGCTTCCATTAGATCATCTTCTTTTGTGGTTCATTTTTGTCCCTCACAGTTTCTTCACCTTCATCAAAAGAGTCCAATTAGGATTTTAGGAACTTGCCCGGTGTAGAAGGTCCACTTTTGGTGGCATGTTGGCCAAATATCACTTTTGAATCTTGATTTTGGTAGGTTCTTCTGAACCAATATTTATTACGTTCTATCTCCCAAGTTTGATACTTGTGGGTATGAAACTTTCTTTTAAAACCAGTTCTGATATTTCTTCTACTGTGTCATAGGTCTAATCCAAAATTGGATGTGCCAAAATTGGAATTCTGTTAACTTCCCTCACAACATGGATTTTTGGCCTTTCGAGGAGAACTCACTTGTATATACCCACAAAAAATAAGTGATATTAAATTATGAAACTCACACCCAAAATACTACAGGACTGTCCAGTCCAATTCAACTAGTCCCACTCAATTTGGATACTCTAGCAAAGTTATAGTTGTTTTACTCGGAACGCCTTCTTGAGACTAGTCCAATGGGACTAGTCGGATACCCTATCTTACACAAAGTTAATCTACAAATTTAAGATCTGGAAGCTAAAATTTTCACCACAAATGCCTTACTAATTTATGTAAATGGTCTCTAGATTCCCGAGGGTGCGAAATGTTACATAAGTGTTTTTATAGCATAAATTCCTTAATGACTCATTTCAAGATGATTCCATAACCTATCTTGCACAACTTGTATCTCCGAAAGAAATTATAAAGGTCTTAGGGAGATGGTGTTTAATGGCCTTTATCCGTCCACTAATTATCCACCAAGGCGTTTCTTATGAGCATTGTATAAAAATTTATATAAAAGTCCAGTTAATGTCTCAAAGTGCAGTAGAAACCCCAAGACCTTGAGCTCACGATACCATATGTTAGAACCAAACATCAATATAGCATAGAAAAACCTCAAGAAAATTGCTCAACACCTTGAAAGAGATAATTTCAGATAATAAGCCTCCCAGGGGGGCAGCCTCCTTTTACCCCACTTAAATGTTCAAAACAAGATGATTCAAAATCTTTTACCCCACTTAAATGTTCAAGTACAAGATGATTCAAAATGAAAATGTCTCCTTGGTATATATAGGAGACTAGGAGGTATAATTACAACTAATGGCCTAAAGAGGACATAAATAAAATAACATTACTAATATAATATGCCTCAATTAAGGGGTAATGAGCCAATATTAGGGCTTAATAGGACCTTTAATGTTAGTGTACCCCAGGTCTAGTACAATAAGTGAGCAGAGGAGGACCAATGACTTTGGAATCCTCCCCTTCACCATGTCATTGTTTAGAAGAAACTCACTCAGAGATGATAGATTTCCTATAGAAGATGGTATGGATCCATACAAATTGTTGTTTGACATGTGGAAAAGGGTTAGAATCTTCCATTTTCCTTGAAAAATCAAAGAAATGTTTCTAAATATTTTATTTCCGAGTACTGTCAAGCTAGATAGATTTATGAGTTGCCATGGAATGGTGCCTTCAAATCCCACTGTGGACTAGTTAAGATATGTCAAATTTTTCAACAATCCTAGCTGTTGGGGAATAGGTTGACTTGTAAAATTATTGGATCTAATATTCAAATTCGCCAAATGGCTTAACTCAATCAACAATGTAGGATGGATTTGTGTGTGTATTGCATACCGCCTGTTTTTGTCATGATAATCATTATCATTTTATCTGGGCACTAGAATGTCAGATTTCTGTTATCATATAGAGCATAATAGAGTTCTGACTTCCTCAAACTTGAAAGTCACCGACAATTAACTACAAACAATTTTCTCCTTTTGTGAATAAATTTCAAACAACAAGTTTGATAAAGAGGTTCATGGATTGTCAACTACAATTTTCTAACTACACGCTATTCCGACCCATGACTTCAAAGTTCACCTGTTGTTAATAAATTTCAAATGAGAAGTTTGATCAAAAGGTGGAGCATACATTATTAAATACCCTCGGCTATATTTTTGAATAATATTCAAGGGTTTCATTTGAATTCGGAGCATCTTTCGCTCACCACATGGTCGCACGACATGGATTGCTCCATGATATTGAAAAGCTATAGATGCAAGCATGATATACCAAAATTTTAATCTATTTCGAAATGTTTGTAATTTCAAATGTGTTAGAATTCTCTCGCACGTTGTAATCTACATTATTCAAAGTTCATTATATATGTTTTTGTTATGTTTTTAGAATATTTGTCTGAAAACCAAAGAGAGAAAAATAATGTAGTGGGTGAGTAGGTACGTCTACCATTACCTATTAAGGAGAGCACATGCATAATAAGGGTGCATGCAAAGGATAGATGAAGGGTAGAGACTTGTTAAGGATATCACATGCATAAGAAGGGTACACGCAAAGGATATAAGGAGGGTAGAGAGATTGCATCAAAGATAAGGCGCAGGAAAACAATGAGACACTCATTCAGAGAAAAGAGATGAATTGGTCGTGGAACGATGAGATCTCTAAGTGCCAGGAAACCAACCCTAACACATGGAAAATAGGAACCGGATTTGATGAAATCTAACACCTGCAAACAACAGAGATGAGGGTGCAGAGAACAATCAGAAAGACAAAACAACAAAGAGTGGGGCAGAGGGGTGCAGGGTGTAGATTGGAAGGAAAGCACACTGGCGTTTCTAGATGACTCAGATGTTATGGACAACTACCCATAGCGAATTTTGGGATTTAAAAAGTTTGTAGGAGCTTTGATACTGTGAATTTTGGGATTTAAGAAGTTTTTAGGAGTTGTGATGACTTCATACTATTTACTATTTCAATTAGCATTAAAACATCATAAAACAATGAAAAATAAAGATCAATTTTTCATATCATAAAACCTTGGATGATGTGGATCTCAAACATAGTCCTAACATAAAAGCATCAGAATCTGCTTTAAATAACTCAAAAAGTCCCTCGAAAGAATATTAAAAATAAACGACGTCAATGGGTCAAGATTACTGATTTTAAATGGCGTTCATGGCATCCTGGTTTGCAAGAGATATCTCCAATGCAGGAGATATCTCATAACTCCAATGTAACAATTGATCCTCCTCTGAGATCCTAGATTTCATCTCCTCCTGGAAAACTAATGCAGATTATAGAAGATGAACCAAGAAAACCAATGCAAATGAACTAGGAAAACCAATGCAGAAAACCAAACATTCAAATGGTCACAGACATTCTAATTCTACTACCATCTCGTCATGCGTCTCCTTCAAAATGATGGATTTATATCCTCCATTTCAAACGTTCACAGACATTCTACTTCTAACTTCTGCTTTTTATTATTAGATTAACTGTCAAAATATTGGTAGGAATATTGTCATGCATCTCCAAAATGATGGATGAATACAAATTCAGGAGGAATCCAAGGCAGTTTTAATTTTTTTGGTTAGAAATTATTTTATTATTATTATAAATTATCTCTTTTTGATCGTTGATACCATCCGATCACCTAACAATTAATCGCCAAATTCTGTTTTGGAAAAAGCTCCATTGACCCACCTAGTTGCTTCAATTCCAAAAGCCTTTTCAATGGTACAATTCCACATCAACTAATCTATGGCACCATGGTAATTCATGACACTATGTTGATCAGAAGTCTAAATGTTGTACTAAATAGTTTGGTTTATTTTTATGTATAATTAAAAAATATTATGGAATTTTGAATTTTAAAATAAAGTTTAGAAAATAATTAATAAATTTGTTTTAGTTACGAATATTCAATATCCATTAATTACTAGGAACTTTATGTTTAAATAAAAAATATGCATTAATTTAAAATTAGGCATACACTATAAGTAGCACTTTATCTTGCACAAAAATATACTTTCAAATAATGCATACTAAATATAATGGTTACATGTTATATCCCACTATAAAACCCTAAAACTACATCCATATTACACACTACGTAGATGCATATGTACTACAAACATAATTACTACATATAGCAAAGTATAAGTAGCACAAGAAAGGTTTCTATTGTGGTTAGAGTCATTGTCCATTATCGAGAAGCCACAAGAGTAATCGCTTGTTTAAGTCAATGCTTTCCTTTTGCCTCCAAACTGTTAGCGTTGGAAGTCACCCCTGGATTGCAGCAGGAGCAGAGCCCGAAGCCCATCAGTTTGTGTCATGATTTGTTTAATGGGGTGATCGATTGGAAGCCAACTCAAGACAGTGTGGTTCTAACTCCGAAAACTAGGCCAGGTAGGCGTGGGCAGGTGAGGTCTTAATCAAACTTCAGACAGTAAGTTGTAGTAAGGGTGAGTAGGGGGAAGACTTGTATCAGAAAGATGCAAGGGTCTGTCGTAAACATCAGGTCTCTAACAGACTGTAGAGGAAAACATCTAAACGCAAGATCTTCTTACATTCAAATGCCGAAAACTAGAGAATACAACAATGCAACAATAAATCCTTTATCATAACATAATTGCAACCATTCGCACGAATCAGTCGATCACGAACTCTCTCAGTATGAGATGAAAACCAGATGGAGTGAGAAGACTGTCGGTCATTAAACAAGAAATCTTACATACCAATACATAACCAGAGAACTAGAGTCTGTTAAAACTTTACAATCGGGAGCTGTGCTCTACCATCGATAGATACAAAATATGAAGACTGAGTTTATATACTCAAGAAAATTTGCCTCATAGAGGCATGTTCAGTCATCCAAAGTATGGTGTCCCTTTAGCCAAATTTGGACGGATAATCCATGTCAAATGCCACCTTTACTACGCATGGCTCCTGCAAGGAGGGTAGCTGAGCCATTAAGCGCTGAGCTAGCATGTTGCAGACTTCCCTGTCTAGTCGAGGAATTCGACATGGTTTCTTTGGAACAACTGGCATGCAGGACCGCTTCGAGCAGACCACTTTCTAGACTTTCCATTACTCACACTTAATGAAAGAAAGGAGGCTTCAACCACCCGTCCTCATCTTCATTTACTCTGAGAGAACACCAGGATCGAGGGCGCATCAGATGGTGCATGGAGATCGCGATGATATCCTCTGGTACTGAACTCGACACCTTTGGCCTTCTTTACACAGCTTCATTCTTTCCCCAAGTAACCACGAGCTGTGACCATGTGCTTATTCCTAAGGCACTTTCGGCGTTCGCGAATGGGGGGGGGGCTAATCCCTACTTTTTGAAAACATGATGAGTGAAACGCCGAGACGGCTCAATCTGGTGCCATGCATCCCTCTGAGATCTGACGGCCCTGAATCCACTCGACGATACTGTGGGCCCAGGTCCTGGACACTCCTAGCACCTCGCGCATCGGGATACAATAAAGCTGATCTTCGTGCCTTGAAATCGCGAGGGGTGAAACGGTGAGGAACCTAATCGCACGCCAAGTGTCTCCTGTGGATGAACGGCTGAGGTTTCTTCATGATACTGCGGGCCCTAATTTGGGATCTTTCGGTGCTTTCGAGGTTCGGGGTTTCGAGATGTAGAACAATATAGAATCCTCACCCCTTGAACTCCCGAATGTCGAATTGCCAACGCGACTAGATCTCGCGCCACGCATCTTTTGGATGGACGACTGCTATCTTTCCTGCATGCAATATAGGCGCTATCCATCGCGCCTAATCTTGGTGCAACTCTGCCACCAGTGATTTCTCGTCGACCATTGATCTGCTCATATGGACGGATCCGTACCATTGACACCATAATTTTGCCCACTCGCTTGATCTTAAGTCCGAAAAGGACTTCTTCTATGCGCTGCGCTTGGGCGCTCCTCATGCAACCTGCAGACCTGGATATCCCGATGCCGAACACAAGTAATGTTGCTAACACAAACCACACCTTCATCCATGAGATCATTCACTACTTGGAGGACATGTGTCATATTTTGAGGGTCCATGCATGTCCAACTAATTATGTAATAAGTGTGTAGGGTCTAAAACCCTATTTTTTAATCTTGAACATTGTGTTGATCAAAGACACATATCTGTGGTTTCCCAAATCTTAAATCCAATGCATAATGCATATGTGGTCCAAAGATTAGTTCCTAAGGGCTTTCATAATGATCTAGGGCCATGTGCATTTTCCTTTAACCATAGAAATTACAAATTTCATGATCTAAACCCCTTAGTTTTTTCCTTGAAGAATGTCTTCTTGTTTAGCTTCACACTCAAGAGTCCACACGATCAACTCAACCTTCTTAAACAGTTTCTCTAAGGTTATGTGATAGAGGCATAGTTGCACATAAATTGTCTATAGTAGCTAGTATGTGCTAAAGTAGATGACAACTGCTTAATGCTAGTTGGGGAAGGGAAATTCACAATGACAAAAATCTTAGCAAGATCCACCAACACACCTTCTTGACAAACTATGAGTCCTAACATAGTACCAAAGGTACACAAAATATGCATTTCTTCTTATTTAATGAGATATGAAACTACCTACACTAATAAAAAATCAACCTTACCAAGATAATATCTTCCTTCCATAGACTATAGACATTCAAATAATCCATGTACACCTCCAAGAAATTATGAATGAAATCTCTAAATTCTACAATCATAATTTTGGAAAAAATAGCTAATGTGTTCATGAGCCCTAAAAGCATGATGTTATAAGCAAAGGAACCCCATTTTGTAGTGAAAGTGGTCTTACTTGTCCTCTTCCAAAATTCAGACCTAAAGAAAGTCTAAAAATACATTTGTAAATGAATTGGCCTCCTTTCTTGTAACCTCATTCAACACGTCATTACTGATGGAGTAGGAAAGGGATCATGAACACATAGAATTTAAACTTATGATTATGGTTATAGGGTTGATGTTTAATAGGATTATCATTTTGTTGTAACTCAATATTCATCTCTCCTATTCTCCTTGAATTCCTTCCATCTCTATAAAATTCATGGAAACAAGTCTAAGTACTCCTTCAATAAGGCCTCAATCTCAAAAATCATTTATTCATCTGAATAATGTCCTATGGATTTCATATCAGGTCACTCCTCATTGCCAATATTTACTTTCCACAATTTAAAAGGATATTAATAAGATGCATTAGCACCATCTTTACAATTCTCCTTGATCTCTATGGACCCCTGATCCAAGTGGATATTGATGACCACCCACATGTTCCAAATTCCACCTTGCTCATCTTGATAGTTTTCAATTCAACACGTTTCTTTGTAATGGTGACATTTATTTATAATTGTAGGTTCTTCACTTCCAAGGATTTCTTGAATCTCTACACAACATTCAGGTGGATATTGGTGGCCTCCCACCTAGTCCAACTAGCTTGGTGGTCACCCACGCTCTTAGGGTTTTATTTCTACAGAGTAGGGGTCGGACCACTCTCCACAAGGATGGAGGGTTTTTTTAGCACAAGGTTGGGCTCTCAAAGTGGCACAAGGTCACTCTCTAAGGGTTTTGAGTTTGAATAATAGGGTTTGGGCCACTCTCCACATGGAGGGTTTACTCTGTTTTGAGGAGCAAATTTCTTTTGTTGTTGTTTGTCTGTTTTTTCTATATATAATATAAATATATATTATATATAATATCCTTTTTCTCCAATGTGTCCCATCCTCGAGTACTATAACATGGTTGAGTCTACTTTACGAAGAAAAATTTAGTTGGTTCGTGTTGACTTAGCCCGAGTTGAGTCGACTTCACAAAAAACAATATTGTTGCATCCAGACAATTCGAAATTTTCTAAAAACTTGTATAGAGTTCCAATCATAACTCCTTTCATTAATACCATCACTCCCATGACCATTTGTTTATGTATCCTTCTGAAATAGATTGTGCACACCTGCATCGCTCATCTTGCTGACAAATATCAGGTTTCATGCCAAACTTGAAATATGTAACACACTCAAAACGGTTATACTCCTCCCATTCTGTAGTATCAGTCGAAATCTTCCCCATTCAACCATTTTGGTTTTCGAGTAACCCCCCAAGAACAAATATCCCCCTTTGTATCTCTCATATTCACATGACCATTCTCTATGAGGTTTCATATGAAAATATGCTCCTGAGTCAACAACCAAACATCCTAATTTTGTTGTGTACCGATAAATGCCATATACATATCACTTATTTATTCAAAGTATTCTTTTTCTCAATTCAATGCTTCTTGCCGGATCCTGTACTGACTTCTATTTCCTTCAACTTGTAGTACCTTTTGTAATGCCTAGCTTTATCACATTTCCAACATCATCTAGTCCATTGAACAAGGTATTTATATTTACCCTTCGACTTAAACCTTCTACAAAAGAATTTTCCTTTATCTCTGTCAATTTATTGACCTCTCACCATTAAGAATCTTTGGTCGATCCTCCCATGTTCATCTATCTCATTTATTCTAATAATAGAGATGAAATCATGTCATCTAGTGCTAATGTGGTCAAATTAATCCCAACAGATATGACTACGTTTTCCCGAGAGTTTGGAAAAGAACATAATAGGCTAATACATTTCTTCTCCTTAGTGTTTTTAATACCCACAAATGATAATTGGCATATTACAGTATTTAATGCATTCAAATGCCCAATTACTGATCTCACATCACTCATCGTCAAAATATACAACTTGTTATGAAGGAACAATTTTTTTACCAAGGATTTTGACTAGTACAAGATCCCCAACTTCTCCTACAATTTTTCTTGACCGAGTCTTCACTCAAGACATTCAACAACACCAAATTTCCAAGACAAAGTCCAATCATACTATGTTGCCTTCTTTCAAGTTTCACCTATTCTTCCCTTCACATACTTTTCAAAAAGGTACCTAGATAGACCATCGCCCACTTTTCTTGATCTATAATGATATCTTCAATTTTAAGCTTCCAAAGCTCAAAATTTAGGCCATTGAATTTTTCGACCTCTATCCTCAAACTACTTTCCATTCTTTCAAGAATGGATTTAAAGATATTTGACTTACAACTCTGACTATACCTAGGGTTTAGCTCTAATCCAAAATCCTCTCAAATCTCACTCATAATAATTTAAGATATTATACCACATGTTAAGAAATATACATCCACGCTAAACCCAGTAGGAAAAGAGAAGACAAGTTTAAACAAGAAAATAAATGACAAACACAATACACAAAGATTTTCTCTTGGAAACCAAAATGGGAAAAACAAAATTCCTTGAGTGTCTTTCTATGTTGTTTTCTTATTCATTCATAATAAAGAGTTACATGATCAATCTTGGTCTACACCTAAGACACAATCACCATCATACTCTCTTGTTTTACACAAGAATGACCCTTTAACCAATCTGGCTTACATCTACATGACTAGCAACATCCTCTTAAAGGATTCATTAACTTAATACACTTAAAAAATGCCTTATGTATAAGCTTTATAGCATTAAATACCCTAAATCATGGCACCCAAATATGGTTACAAATCCACGTAGATGATTGGATGAAAATCCTGTGAATCTTGACATTTTGTTATAGTCGACTTCGGTCAAATTACCAATCGATCTCTAGTGAGTATTCAATTGGTTTCCAATTGAACTCTTGACGACCTCTTGTCGATAGACCTTTCAAATTTCCTGTCGATCACTTTTCCTTCCAACTTTCCTGGTCAATCAATTCGACCTCAACGTAACCATCGATTAAGAGTTGGTGTTTGGGATTAATTGCACCAGAATGAAAAGTCATTAGTACATTGGGACCATTTTCCGATGATTTACCGATGCATGTTCGTCGCCATAATTTCACAAGTATGAAGAAAGCAACAACCATTTTTTTTTGTGTCACCTTCATCGAAATTATGACATTCAAGAGTGCGTCACAATACCAATGAACCCATCCATTGTAAGAGTGACTAAAGTTCCCCAATCAGTTCGTCCCAAATTCATCACGTTGTCATCGCTAGTAGTTCATATGGTAGATTAAATTTTGTTGTAAGAGAGACCAATTATATACAAATATTTCCACCTAGTTCGCCACAATCACATCACGTGATCATCACTAGTACGTCTGAAGATCGACGTTTGACCAGCATACGAGAGACTAATTAGCGACAATTTTTTCTTGTTAGTTCATCTCTATGAAGTTGGTATAGTGACAAAGCAATGAAAAACCTTCGACGTATCGTCCACAATAGATACCCATGGTTTTGTTGCAAGATCGACGATTTACCGATGAAAATTTTATATGTATGACATTTTTATCTGAGGAGGAAAAAGATTCTCTAGTCGAACCATTGACGAATGGGGTCATCAATGGTCTGCCTCCCTCCCTCCCCATCCTCACCCTCTCTCCCTCCTCCTCCCCATATCTCCATCTCCATCTCCATCTCCAACTCTCTCCCTCCTACTCCCTGCCCCTCTCTCCCTCTCTCCCCC
>SNQJ01S0109718.1:29163-49774 GCA_010110895.2 Picea sitchensis
AAAAGGTAGATGCTTGCAAATCCCTAATGAGTTGGGCCACAATAGGTTGAGTATCCTACCAATACTAGGAAACTCCTTCCATTTGTAAGATAACGATATGAAGCTTCTCCTTGTCAAATATGTCGTCACCAGTGTTGAAATATCTAGAGAGACTCTGAATCCAAGAATCCACAATGTATATATTTATCTTCACAAATAACTTAGGAAGTTGGAAGCGTGCATCCATTTGCAAAGGAGTTGGAGTATGGCGTTGCAATATAATAAGCTTATGAAGAGCCAAAGCCAACTCTTGTATAGGAGAAGAGTTGACATAAGAGGAATCATCCTCTGAAGTGTCCCGTCTTTGAGGCATGATCTTCATAAAATAATTTTTCTCATATCTAGATATGAAGGATATGTCACTGATCTATAGAGAGGAGGGGAAAAACCCTAGTGCACCTATGGAATGCAGACTAAGCTGAGAGGAGGAGGCGGTTTCCCTAGTGAACCTATGAAAAAATTGACATAACTGAGAGGAGGAGGGTGTTTTCCTAGAGCAACTCTGGATATATTCTGGAGCTCAGAGGAGGATGAGGTTTCCATATAACACCTCTAGAATGTTGACTAAGATTAGAGGAGGAGGGTTTTTCCCTATTACACCTCTAGACTATTGATTGAGCTTAGAGGAGGAGGGGGTTTCCCTAGTGCACCTATGGAAATATTCCTAAGATGAGAGGACGAGGGAGGTTTCCCTAGTGCACCTCTTGGGAGAGAGAGAGGAGGGTGAAAATAAACGTTAGCACATCCCTCACCACCAAAAAAAATAATTCCATCCCTAGCGCATCCAAGGAAGGGATCTGGGTTTACCTAGATCTACCTATAAAATATCTTACTAGTGGATTAGAAGCACCTTGGATCAGTTCTATGATACCATTTGATATGCAATATTGGAGAGAAAGTAAAAAGCATTAATAGAGAAAGACAAAACAAACACATGATATGAGAAAGAAAAATAAACCATTCGCTTTAGTTATTAGAATATGTATCCTTTATATAGAATAGGTTGAACATACAATGCTTATCATCAATGTGGAGAAAATATAACTAACCAATAGATATAAAAGGTCCCAAACCCAAACAACTATCTTAGTTGACCAGCTCCTTGTCATCAGGACTTGTGCCCAGCCTCCTGTTGACGGTTGAATCCGTCAAGACCGAAATAGAAACCTCACGAGGATATGATTCCTCTTACATTTTTAAAGATGTGGTTATCCTCTTTGGCTAAAATAGATATCTTTGAATATATTCGATTAGGAGAGTGTTAGGAAGAAAACCCTAAATATTTATTTCTTGATATTATGAGATAAAATGGTTCTTCAATAACCTAATCTAATCTTTGTATGCAACAAGAAGTCTTTAAACATTTGAAAAGATTGAAGGAGAGCTTCAACATCAGAATTTATTTAGGATCGACATCACATACCCAATATTCTTAATCATATATAAATGCATCCATGTCTTCTTCACAAAAAATAGGAGAGACTAATTTGATCATCTCAAACAATTTTAAAAGAGTATTACTATCAACATCAAAACATAATTTGATAGGTCAATCTAAAATACCCCATACTTAAAACTCAAAGTTACATGATACAGTCGAAATTAACCCCGAAAAAATTATTTGTGGAGTTCTATTCATGAAAGATGTTCTTCATTACAAAATATTTGACATCCATGTATGTGTCTGCAAATAATCCATGATCATATAAGAAAACATCTTATAAGAATACAAGAAGAACACTCAAGAACTCTTCTACAACATAAAGCTATGATAAATGGTGTAGACGAAATAGAAAGAATGGAGAAGATGGATATTTCTTTCTTTTGATCAGAAGATTTATTGTGTATCCATGGTTGTAACTTCTTATTCCTCTGATCTTCTTCCCTTCTCCTCGAACAATACTAATTCTTGGAACCCTTGATGAAGCCTCTCTTCTCTTTTTAAGAAGATATTTTCTAACTACTCGAGTAGTTAGGGTTTCTCCCTTCTAGAAATTCTCGTACAAGTTTATTTTTGAAACATTCCCTTTAATTGGTTCCTAATTAATTACTCATTAATGAACTCACATCATAAATATAATTATATTGAAAATAGGTCCCTCTCCTTTTTTAATAAAATTTTTAATTAAACGTTTTTTTTTTAAATTTAATTAATTTTACATTAAAAGAGGAGGAATGTAATTTATTTTTCTGGACGTGGAAACCAATGTTTTAGCCATGTAAACCACTTCTGATTTTCTCTTCATCATATCATATTTACAATCATATAAATTTTGTGCAAATCCTATTCCCGGATCTCAAGATATGAGCTCATGAAGTTCAGTTGTCACGCATGCCCATTAAAAAATGAATCCGACTGATATTTTAATTTATGAGAAATATGTATCTCATTTCAGAACTTGAAACCTATATCATCATCTTCTACATCGAAATACCTTTCAAATGGTGTAAATTGTGTGTGATTCCGACACCTGAATCTCAAGTTATGCCCTCTGCAAGATTAACACTCAACCACCGTCGATTGATTCTCTTGGGTAAATCACAACCCTTGGATGAATTTCGTGTCCCTTCATAAAAATTCAAATTTTTCTTCATATAAATTATCCCACATGCATGGTAGTGGTTATCATACATTTTTTTATTAATTTAAGTACAACAAATACTTAATAATAAACACAGAGAGAGAATATTACGGAGCTTGGAGGATTCGACCCTTAGAAAATTATTGAATAAAATAACAATTTTGGAATCTCATCGTCATCCACCTCACACCCAGTCACCATGATGAGTCATCCAATAATATGTTTCTACATGTCATCACTCGGTAGGCCAAAAATTTTCTATTAAAAATATGTCATTTTTCATCCAATAAGATCACGCCATGTGTCTCTCTTTGTATGTTGCCACGTCTCCGTTTATTAGTTGTCATTTGTCTTAATTTCACACTGCCATGTGTAATTCTCTTATTGGTTCAAAATTGATGTATGAAAGTTGGGATAAATTTCTAAGTGAAGTAGGAGGTGCACGACAAAGGAGGAATAACGAGCAAATCATGGTGGTTTCGTGGAGGTGAGAGGGTGAGGTGAATGAGTTTGCAAGTCCGTGAACCCACAAGTCTGCAATAAACTCATAAATATTACAAGTGCTAATTTTGAATGAGAATGGGGTTAAGGGGAGAAATCTATGAAGCGGAGGTAGAGAGTGTAATATGTAGACAACGACTTGGCAAGTGAGGTAGTATGAGAAGGTGAGGGAATGTATGAGTCTGCCAACCCGTGAATCTTCCATGGATGAAAAATGGTTAAGTAACGATACTTCTTGGATGGGCTCGTGAAAATGAGAAAACACAACAGTATGAGTCTGCAAACCAGCGCATCTTTGATACAAAATTATACTAAGTGTTGAGGCAGACTGATGTATGGGTAAAGGGAACATAATACAACTTTGAGAGTCTGGGAATGCGATAAATGGACTAAATATGGAAAGGAGAAGAGGGGAGAGGAAAAAATGGAAAAACAATGAAGTGTGAAGATGGAAGGTGAGGGAAATAAGTGATTAGAATACTTATTCATAATTCAAAAATGGAAAGGAGAACATGATACTTAGAAAAATTCTTCATAATCTCTTCATTGTACCTTTGGAAAAAATCTTGAGTAACTTAGGCATACATAATCATATTTTGATTCTGCGAAATGTGTGATGAATCTGAGACTGGGGGCTATGTAGTGAACTTATAAAAGTTCAAAATTTTTCATCTTCCGATATCATTTTTTTATATTAATCCAATAAGGGGAAAATATAGTTGAGAAATTTTTGGTCAACAACTGGCTCCAACTGTGGGACAGTGATCCCCTGTGGGTTGCTGAGAACACTAGAATCTCAAGATCAACTTCTTTCTCCATTGAGTTATGGAGTCATATTCAAAGTAAATTCCTGCAATTCTTATTCTTTCATGGAGTTATCTTCAAACTTCAAGACAAAGACTTCTTTATTATGAAAAACTAAATTGAAGAAACAAAATATGTACATACATGAACTACCTACCCTAACTTACTTGAAAGAAAGGGGTACCTTAGGTGTAGGAATATTCCCAATGGAGTCATTCAAGCATTGATCTGATTTGTGGAATGAACTCCAAAATTATGAGATATGTTGGGACTTGTACCAATGAGTCAGGGTCACTCTCAATATGTAGTAGAGAAAAACTATACCAAGTATGGTGAAGATTTGATTGTGTTGTTTGTGTTGTTTGGCCAACAATGCTTTGGAACCATAATTAAATTATATCAATTCTTCGTTGCTCAAGAATACTATTGTACTTGATTTGATGAGGAGTTTTCAACATAAGAATACTATTGTACTTGATTTGTAAAGGTTATCTTTCTCATCATTCTTCTCGAAATTCATTTCTTCCATCAATTCTTTTTGTTGCAAGTTCTCTTGTGATGTTTCATCATCTATTACAAGGCTAAAATCTTCTTTTGCATTTGGTGGAGGCTCTTCAATTTCATTTTCAAATTTGTTCCTTGGAATATCTTCATATGGAGTATATAGGAGGCTGGAATTTTCTTCTTGTAATTTGGAATTTTCATCTTCCTCTTCAGTAACATGACTTGTCTTAGAAATTTCATCCACTCTTTGATTATATTATTCTTTAAAATTGGTGACTTCCTTATCTTTCTTCCATATGGGAGAGGATGGGTGGGAAGAAACATTTAAAACATCAACAAAAACATATGAATGCACTTTTGGGATGAATGTTTTTGCAAATGAATCTTCTAACACATCCCAACTGGTAATACAGTTATGCATTAATGAACTACATCATTCAAGAGCATTCCCTCCTAGAGTTTGTAAGAATAATATACATGTAACATTGTCTTCATTGAGGTTGAAATCATAACATGTACCTTTAAAATTAATCAAGTGTTTCTCTGCATCTTCTAAAGAATCCCCAAAGAATGTAGGAAAAAATTCAATAGGAATATTTGGAATTTGAAAGTCTATTTCTGGTAGATTTAAAGGGGTATTATGAAATCGCCTCCTTCTTTGAGTATTTCTCCCTTTTGTTGAGTCTTGTAAAGTCATTAATGGGCTTGATAAAGAATATAAAGAAGCTTTATGACATGAATGAAACCCTTCATTTTAAATTGTTTCAATAGAGTTTTTAGGGAGTTCATTCTCCCGAATCATTGGTGCTTCTCGTTTCTTTTTGAAATTACAAAAAAGATGAGACATGCTTAAAATAGGCAATAATTTTCTTGAATATTATTTTTGAAACATTGTGCCATGGATATTTATGGTTCCTCAAATATCTTGAAAATAAATCGGTCCCCAGTGCAGTAACCAAACAAATTGACGCTTGAATCCGCCAGGAACAAAACTACAACCTCACGAGGATATGAATCCTCGTGCATTTTTATAGTGGTGGCTCTCCTCTTTGGATAAATTACATATATTTGAATATCTTGGATTAAGAAAGTGTTAGGCAAAAACCCTAAATCTTTATTGCTTGAGATTATGAAATAAAATGGTTCTTCAATAACCTAATCTGATCTTTGTATGAAAAAATAAGTCTTTAAACATTTGAAAATATTGAAGGAGAGCTTCAACATCAGAATTTCTTTGGGATCAACATCACATACACAATATTCTTAATCATATATAAATGCATCCATGTATTCTTCACAAAAAATAGGAGAGAATAATTTGATCATCTCAAAAAAATTTAAAACAGTATTACTATCAAGATAAAAACAAAATTTGATAGGTCAATATCAAATACCCCATACTTAAAACTCAAAGTTACAAGATACAATGAAAATCAACCCTGAAACAATTCTTTGTGGAGTTTTATTCATGAAATATGTTCTTCCTTACAAAATATTTGATAGCCATGTATGTGGCTACAAATACTACATGATCATATAAGAAAATATCTTAGATGATTACAAGAAGAACACTCAAGAACTCAGCCTTGTGCCCAACTCAGAAATTCAAGCATAAAGCTATGCGAAATGGTGTAGAAGAAATAGAAAGAATGGAGAAGATGGAGGCTTTTTTTTATTATTATCATAAGTTTGATTGCGTATTCATGGTTGTACCTTATTATTCCTCTGATATTCTGTCATACCCCTCTAACAATATTGATTCTTGGAACCCTTGATGAAGCCTCTCTTCTCTTTTTAAGAAGAGATTTTCTAACTACTTGAGTAGTTAGGGTTTCCCCCTTCTATAAATTCCGGTGCAAGTTTCTTCTTGAAATATTCCCTTTAATTAATACGTCATTAATTCTTCATTAATGAACTCACATCATAAATATAAGTATATTGAAAATGGGTTCCTCTCCTTTTTTAACAAAAGTTTTAATTAAACTTTTATTTTTAAAATTTAATTAATTTTCCATTAAAAGAGGACGACTGTAATTTATTTTTATTGAAGTGAAAACCAATTTTTTAGCCATGTAAACCACTTATTATGTTCTCTTCATCGTCTTATATTTCAAACGATATAATGTTTTTGCAAATCCATTTCCCGAATCTCAAGATATAAGCTCATGAAGTTTAGCTGTCATGCACTCCCTTTAAAAATTGAAGTTGATTGGTATTTTAGTTTATGAGAAACATATATAAAATTTCAACACTTGAAACCTATAACATCATCTTCTATGTCGAAATGAATTTCCAATGGTATAAATTTTGTGTGATTCCGACACCCGGAGCTCAAGTTATGGCCTTTGCAAGATTAATACTCAGACATCGTCGACCAATTGTCGTGGGTAAATCATAGCCCTTGGATGAATTTTGTGCCCCTTCATTAAAATTAGACTTTTTCTTCATATAAATTATCCCACATGCATGGACGTGTTTATCATACAATTGTATATAAATTTAAGTACAACATATACTTAATAAGAAACAAAAAGAGAGAATATTATGGAGCTTGGAGGATTTGACCCTTAGAAAATCGTTGAATAAAATAATAATTTTGGAATCCCATCGTCGTCCACCTCATGCCCAGTGACCATGAAATGTCATCCAATAATTTATTTCCACGTGTCATCACTTGGTAGGCCAACAATTTTCCAATAAGAATCTTCCATTTTTCATACAATAAGATCACACAATGTGTCCCTCTTTGTATGCTTCCACGTCTTCATTTATTAGTTGTCATTTGTCTTAATTTCACACTACCATCTATAATGCTCTTATTGGTTGAAGGTAAATGTTGTTAGGATATTTAGACACTTAGGGGTTAGTTAATATCTACTTGGTCTAATGTGTTGTTACGTAAAAGTGTGTTTCTTAGTGTGTTTATTTAGTATGCATTAGTATGCATTTGTAGTTAGGAAATATGACGGTCACGATATGTTCCCAACATAGAGTGATCCAATGGTTCATATTCTCCACGATCTTAAAAACCATTGATATGTGGATTAACACCCTATTGGTCCATGATCTCTATTTAAAGAGCATGGAGGGTTATTTTTTGATGATCGATTCTGAGAAACTCTCTTGTAAAATCTCTTTGTATTTTTTTTCTTTTTCATTAATAAATTTCTCCAAGTGGCCACGTTGGCTAGGGCTGTGGATGTTTTCCCATAGGGGTTTTACCATGTCAAAACATTGATGTGTTGATCTTCGATCTGGTTGTGTGAGTGGTTACTGAAGGTTTTTTTCCTCTGTTGGAATACCTGTGTTGTCGAACATGGTATCAGAGCCTGTTGGAAGACTTGTTCATATAGTGGATCGAGATCGTGAAGCCAGGTTTTCTCATCTTCTTTTTCTGCCATTTTTGTACATTTATGGTCTGATATGACTATTTCATTATGTCTGGAGTGCTCGTTTCATTCCAGAACGTTTTTCGTTTCACTCGAAAAGGTTTGTGTTTTCCCAATATACGACCATTTCAGCTAGATCCAGAGGTATAAAGCATGAATATTCTCTTTTTAATTTTTTTTGCAGAGTATTATTTCGGTTTTATATTTTTTGTTTCTAGGTTTCTACTCTTTTAGATATGTGTATTATCTTTTCCCCACGCCCTGTGAGGTATCGAAAAATCAGAAACAGATAGGAAAAGGTTCATTTTCCGGATAAGCTAACCAAGATCTAACCCTTATTGTCATCGAGAAGCAAAAAAAACTTCTTGTGTGAAAAGAATTTTTTTAGCATGCTCTCCAACAACAATAAAAACACCCCAAATCCTCTTGCTAAACAATAAAATATGTTTTGCTAGCCCATTTGGTTAAAATTTTCCTTCTTCAGTAAGAGGTCTTGAGTTGAAGTCTCTGTTTTATTACTTTTTTTTGAAAAATTTCATGCTCCATTGTAAAGTGCATTTCACATCAAATATAAAAGTGAATCACTATAAGTACATTTAATATTTTAGAGTTATTTATTTTGCATGCAACTTTTCTTTTACAAAGTAACTTCAATGTAGAAGTGAACCCCACTTCTTTTTATAAAAGTGGGTCACTTCATAAAGAAACTTGCACCATCACGTGGTCCTTTGGTTACCATTTGTGTTTTTTTTTTTAAAGGGCATAACTTTCACATCCGAAGTCCATTTTCAGTGCCGTTTTTTTTTAAAACCGCCTAATTTTTCGAGATATTTTCATACAGATCATCAGTTTCAGTTTTTAAGTCAAAATTATCTACATATTTAATTTGTCTTCTTCAAGTCATCTTTTGCTTACTAACACCAACTACTTCCAATGGAAATCTCATATGGAGGATTTATTAAGAAGTAAAGGCTTGTAACGGATTACCTTGGGAAAGGAACCAAAACCTATTGATGCAGATAAGAAAGTAAAATGGGATAATAGGAATGACGAAACATGTGGACTAATTGGAATGTACATCTCTCCTTAATTAAGGTTCCACCTTCAACACATTGATAAACCCAAAGAAGCTTGGGAAAATATTGAATATGTGTTTGATAAACACAATATTATTCGAGCACAACAATTAGAAAATCAAGTACTGACTTTAATTCCATGTGATTTTTCTTTCATTGAAGACTATCTCTCTAAGTTTAAAACACTCATAATTTTATGTGAAAAATTTAAGATAAAGATAGAAGAATATTGTTACATCTATATTATTATTTCTAAGCTAGGTAGTGCATATTCTGTGTTTGTAACCTTTTATGCCCTGCAAGAGGCTCCAGGGACAGCTTATCAAAAACCCACTCTTGAGAATTTTTTTGATGCTTTGATTCGAAAAAAAGATAATCTTATACAACTTGGAGTGATCAACACTGCAGGTACCTCCAACAAAACCTTAGTCGTCCATCAGAAAAATACACCCAAGAATCCCAAGAAGCAACATCCTCACCACAACAACAAGAAACATAAGGGTCCCAAAGCCACTTAGACAACTTCCGGTCCTAATGGTGACAAAGGAGAAAAATATAAAAATAACAAGATTGATAGACATTGCAACTTTTGTGATAAAGATGGTCACAATGAGTCCAAATGTTTCAAGAAGATGGCAACTTTAGAAGCAGCAATGAAGAAGCACAACATCAATATTGATTCTACTTCTTCTTCTTCTTCTCATGGACATAGACTTTATGCTTCTGGTTTCTCCTTCAACACAACTTCTACTTCTTCTTCTTATTAGTGGTTTATTGATTCTGGAGCATCTTATCATATGACTAAGGATAGAGACATATTTTCTGTTCTAAATGAATGTAACACCAATAAAATATTTGTTGGTGATGATAGATCTCTAAGTGTTGAAGGATCTGGAATATTTCAAGTAGAAAATGGTCATTTCAATGATTTATTATGTGTTCCAAGTATTTCTTGTAACCTTCTATCAGTATATCAAATCACTCATTCAGGGGAAGGTAAAACCATAGAGTTTTCACCTCACCAAGTTGTAATCAAGGATCTAAAATATCCTAAAAATATTCTTGCAACTAGAATTATTGATGATATTACAAGGTTGTACAAGTTTGACAACTTTGGGTCATCATCTTTTTCATCAGTTTTTGTTGCTCATAGCTATGACTTGAGAAAACTTTAGCATGAGCGGTTTGGTCATCTAAACTATCGCTCATTGTAGCAACTATGTAATCAACATATGGTGACTAGTCTTCCTCATGTTTCATGCATAGATGGTGTTTGTGTCGGTCGTTTTCTCGACAAACATCATAGGGAAATTTTTGAAAAACGTGCCTCTTGGAATGCCTCGGGCCCTTTGCATCTTTTTCACAATGATTTGGGTGGTCCAATTTCTACTCCTTGTTTTTCTAGGTGCAAGTATTCCTTAACTTTCATTGATGAATTTTCCAGACATACTTGGGTTTACTTCCTAAAAATTAAGGGAGAATTTTTTGACAAGTTTCTAGCCTACAAGGCCCTTGTATAAAAACAATTTGGGCATCAAATCAAAGGTTAAGAACATATAATGGAGGCGAATATGTGAACAATAATTTTACAAGTTATTGCACTACAGATGTAATAGAAATGAAGCACACTGTTCGATATACACCACAACAAAATGGTGTTGCTGAGAGAAATAAATGCACATTAAAAGAAATGGATAATTGTTTGATCCAATCTAAGGGATTAAGTCTAAAGTATTGGGCAGAAGCCATCAACTGTGAAAATTACATAGTAAATCGCACTCCCACAGAGGCGCTTAAAAATATAACACCGAAAGAAGCTTGGACTAAAACTAAACCAGATGTAATTCACTTTCATGTATTTGGAAGTATAGCATGGGCTGACATTCCCGATGAGAAAAAAAAAGCATTGCAACCTAAAAGTGAGAAGTGTATATTTCTTGGTTATTCTGAATATGTCAAAGGTTATAGACTTCTTCAACCACATTGTAATGAAATTATCATTAGAAGATATGTTAAATTTTATGGAAATCTATTGGCCTACGAGCCTAATTTGGTGTTTGTTGCTTCTTTGGCATGTGATCCTAATTCGACGTTTATGCTTACTTCATCCCGTGAGCCATATTCAAAGTTTGTGCCTTCTTATTTTCTCATTTCTTCTTCAGATGATGACAGTGAGGATGAAAATCCACCTCTTTCTTCTCACCTTCCTCCAATTGAGTCCTTTGAACCTGAACCAACACCAATTCCAGCTGCACGACTTCCTATATGGGTTCATTCAACATGATATGCAATTGGTGATCTTGTTAGTGATCCTTCAGATCAACTTTTGACATGTTCACAGTTCCATTGAGCCTCTTCTCTTTTGGCTCAATTTTCAGAGACTCATGATCCAAAGACATTTGTGAAAGCTTCAAGTCATACAGATTGGGATACAACAATGAATGAAGAGTATTGTTCTTTAATAGAAAATGATAATTGGGATATTGCACCTCTTCCAAAAGGAATAAAATGTGTCATATGTAAATGGGCCTACACAACTAAGTATGCATCAGATGGAATTTTTGAAATACACAAGGCTCGGTTAGTTTCGGAAGGATTTTCCCAAGTTAAAGGAATTGACTATAATGAAACATTTTCCCTTGTACCCAAAATAAATTCCATCCTTCTTTTTATTTCCCTTGTGTTATAACCCTAAATTGTACCATACATGCATACTTGGCATCAATCCCTCTTACTTACCATTTTTTCCAAGCCATCACTGAACAGTTCTTTTTAAAAACACTATTTTTGAAGATGTACGCGGCCTGCACTATTACTTCCCTTGTATGTACGCTAGTTGCACCATTATTTCCCACGTATGTATGCTATATGCACCACTAATTCCCACGTATACTTTCGTAAAAGTTGTAAAGAATTAAAAGTTGCAAGAATTAAGTTGAGGTCTGGCGGAGACTGTGGTGGGTTTAGCTGTCCCACAACCTATAGCTCGTCACACAACCAAATAACCATTCTTTTGTCATATAAAAATAGGTTTTGGGGTATCATTCCAAATCTAATCATAATAAAATGAAACTTTTCCCATTCACTTTCCCCCCTTGCCCCAAAAATTTATAGCCACATTGTGAGTTTTGGAGCCAAAATTCCACTGTTCTTGCCTTTTCTCCATTGCAAGCCTAATACATTCCCTAGAGAGCTGAAGAGGATAAATAAACATGGAAACAAAAGTGGAGCTTGATTTGAGAGGGAGCCTGTGGAACCGAGGTTCTAGGAGATCATGCGACCTCATTGTAAGTGCTGAGATTAATAAAGAATACTTTTTATGTCACCGAGATATGATGTTCAATCTTGTTTGATTTACATATTTGATTGACATATAACCCACTAATAATTCCTTATATGGGATGCTCACTTAGTTGTTGTTTGTATTTTTGGCAGGTCGTCCTTGGGAGAAACTTGTAGTCGAGGGCTTGATGAATGCAAAAGGGATGGAGCCTGGACATATACATAGTTTAAGGTAGGAGTTACGGATATTTTACTTTTGTTGTGTTTTATGCATGAATGTAGGGGTTACATTTTGAATTGTGGTTGTTAAAGAGTATGAGACTTTATATGGTTATCTTTGCCTACATGTTGAACCCTAATTTAGTCCATAGGGGGTTTTTCCCAACATAAAGAGTGGTGACCATATTGGAGTTTGCAGCCAAAGTCATGTTTCTTGAGTCTAATCATCTATCGTTCTATTATACAAGAATTGGCCAATTTTTAACCCAACTGTGGTGAGTCAGCCTTTCTGCAGTTTTGTCTCTTGACCTCATGCCAGACCATCCCAAAAGTCCAATCAAGTCCTTATTCAAAATCAATGAAGTTCTACGTCTGGTGATCAATATCCTCTAGTATTTCCAAGACAACTTGTCAATGACATAAGGGTAGTGATTTTTTACACTCCTATTGTACTCCTAACTGATTTTTGAAGGTCTTGAAGTTGTTGCTCGATCTCTGAGAAGGTCATCATCTCCGATACATCATGCGTCATTAGCTAGCGAATGGATACTATTCATGTATCTTTGATTTTTGTGAGATGTAGATCCGGCCATTGTATTTCTTGCTGTTACACTTTATATAGTTATATGACATCGATGCGCAATGTATTTGATTGGAAGACATGATTTATTTCACCTCGAGAATGGGTATGCCCGTCGGTGAAAAATTTTTTTTTGCAGATGGCACCTCCCAAACTTCGGTCCCTAGAAACTCACTCGCTTAGTATGTTGGTGAATATTTGTAATGTATTTTGACCATCACATGATCTTTTGACCTCCTCACACACACACATTAGAGGCATTTTTTATAAGCCTAAATTGCACCATACATGCATGCCTAGAATTTGGCCCTCTTACTTACCATTTTTCAGTACATCAACTCAACTTCTTAAAAACATTATTTTTTGAATATGTGCCCTACGCCATTAATTTTGTGTAATATGCGCTAGATGCACCATTACTACCATGTACATATGCAAGTTACCACCACAACCAACTTCATACACTTCATAAAGTTAGTAGCCAAAAATAAAAAGTTGCAAGAACCGTTGAGATTACGGGATGGGTAGTTTCCCAATTTGTCCCACCACCTATATCCATCATAACCGAATATCCATCCTTTTTTCATATAAAAGGAGGTGTTGGGTCATTCAAAGCTAGAATAAAAAACAATGAAACTCTCTTGTTGGATTATATGGCGAGGAAGGGTTGAATCGGTGTAAGAATTTAATCCTTTTTAACCATCCAATCCAAGTGTTATATCAATTAAGCATTATCGTCAATAGCGTAGAATAGATAAACGTGAACAAATGAACAATCATACACAGCCTACCGATTATACCGGTGTTTTTCATTGGAAATAGCGGAAAACCACATAATGCTTTCTTATATGTCTTGAAGAATTACATTCATTGGAAGCATAGCTTCCTTTGTTTTCAATTTTGAAGCTGGAAGAGACTCTCGATCCCCTATTTCTGTTCTTGGCTTGAGGGAATATTCAAATCCCCAATTATTTGGCTACAACTAGAAGGATGCTACAACCCTATGATTAACTGTCTACAATATTAGAGGAAGGTGGATTAACCATGTCCTTGCCCATCCAGCCCAATAGAGGCAAACGGTATAGAGTAGAATGATGGAACCATTACACTATCATTGCGAGATACAACTGTTGTAAACTTGTACCAAACGCACAGCCGCAATAACACAGACAATACATTAACAATACATCGAAAAGCCTATACCGCTGTGTGTGTCAACTTTATTTACCATAAAAAGTTCATCAATAATACCAACCTATACCAACTAACACTGTCAACATGTACCATAGACAAGGATTGCATCAACCGTACGCTTGTACCCTGCAACATTGTACCGCTTGAACAAGAGTGCATCAACCATTACCAAACTTTGGCCTAAATAACGGAGCACAAAACGTCCGCAACAACTTGTCCAAACAACTATCACAACAGTATGTCTCATCAATTTTATCAGCCAAATCAGATATACTCACCAACATCAATATAAGACAACTCTCAAAGATGTTATCAACCAAGTATGCCTAGCTGTCATAATCATCACCAAGATCATTGTGTGCTTCTAATAATACAGCCAAGGTATACTACATCATCCATAAACCATGTGTGTCAACAATACTACTAACAAGTGCCTCCAACCATTGTACCAAGTATGTACACCAGTAAGTATCAAATGTCATCAATCATGAATCATGGCCTGTCATCAGCTATACCTCATGTATGTGCCAACTCATCAACTTCGCAGCATGTACCCAGACATGTACCTCAGCAAATTCCTCATCAATTTCGCTGTATCCAAATCTGATGATTTGCTGCTTCGTGTACAGTGACCCTAGTGTATATGATCACATTCATACCAAAACCTTCCTTAACTTTAACAACAAGACTAGCATTTTCATCAAACTTTCTTCAGTCTCACATGCCTGGTTTTGGACTAGTCCAACAACCCTAGCGGAAATAATCATAAATTTGTACACGTAATGAATAAATATATGAAAGTACACAATGATATTTATTTGGTGTGTTTATTCAATTCGGTATCACTATGGAACCTCTTAGAGGCGTGAGTTATAACAAAAATGACCTTGTTGGATTTTGGCTTGACTACAGAGACCTTGTGAAGTGCCCGCGCCGCGGAGGAAAGTTTTGTTGAATCGATCTGAAACTTAGAAAACATACTAATAATAAATATTGTACTATAACCACCACATTTGGTCTTTAAATTTGGATCTCTATGAAGAATTTATTACATTTTTTACCCGAAACACATGTGTTTTGAACTAGTTTCAAGACTAATACAAACCCTATTTTCCACAAGGGTGTAACTTTCCAAAACCTATTAATGACCCAAGATGAATTTTTTAGCACGGTCTTGGATATGTTTCCCCAATGGAATGAGAAGCTGACCGATTCATGAATGCGTTCTATAAAAAACATTATACTTGAGAAAATGGTGTGATATATAAATAGCTGTAGAGAGTATCATCAAAAGAATGGTTATCCCATTCCTTGATTTCAACTTCTTTTCTTCCTTCCCTCAAGCGTTTGACATGTGCTTTGGTTCCTCGGACGCCTATAGATTCAATATTCTCAGGGTATGTGTGATGAGGAGATGTTGTCTCTTACATGCTCTCAAGTGGCTTCATAGAAATCTTCTAGATTCGCTCCCCACTTTCCCCACTTTGCTACATTTTAGGGTTAACCCACTTCTAATTTCTCCATTAGAGTTGTTATTATTTAAATGGTTATTTTGTATTCACTTTGAATTATGGTACTTAATCACTTCCTTTGTGTTACCTTCTAAGATCTCTTAGGCCACTTTGATTCGCGGTGCTTTTGGGCTTCTAGATGACCAGCAAAGGGGTCCTCCAACGATAAAACCCTTATGTAACTCTCAAGCGGAGTGAGGGAGTTAATGTGGCGTTACATACCACCGAAATGGAGGATGACATGTACCATCCGGTATAGAATATTACCCACGAAACCTATATGAGAACTCATACCATTATCCATCCAAACAAACTTGGGTCCATTACCTGAAGCACGGGTTCATCCAACTTCTCATGGCCGCCAACTCTTTAGCGGTGAGGGTGTGTGGCGTTCCGCAGCCTGCATCGAATGGAATGTGAGCAATATCCATATAGGATAGCTTCATTAACAAATTCACTAACATTCATCTCATTATTCCGCAAAATGATCATGGGTTCTCTAACCATACTTCTAGAATAACTCGATCCACAAAGCGTCTTCAGGTGGGGATTTCACCATAAGGGGGACCACTTTGGAGTTCATCCATCGTATCATATCAACCAGCAACAGAGACAATAAGGAGTCATCTCTACATCAAACAAACTTGGATCCATTACCCAAACCTTTGCTCTTGGAATTAGCTACCGTACTTTCTCCAAGGGTTGGTGATCAACCACTAAGGGGTTGACATCAATCTATCCTTTCTCAATGGTTGACATAAATGACAACCAGACAATCCAGCTTATAATCTATCCATCAACCTAAACCAAGCTAAATAGAAGAATCTCCTTTGGAATTCATGTAGCCTCCAACATTTATGGAAACATTTAGTCATGATAGCATTCATGCTTGTCTCTTTATCAATGTTTTTATCTCTCCCCTTTACGGCATCAATGACAAAGATTATCTCCCTTTGGGGATACTCTGTTTGAACTCTCCTTGGAGATGCTCCCCTTATCTACATGTCTTTGATTTTTCTTTGTGATTAAAATCCTATGATTACTCTCTTTCACTTCATATAAATAATATCTCCCAGCGATAAAGGAATTTATCACTCTGGCCTTATTGCTCATTCTTCCCTTGTGACAATCGGTCCCCTTGGGGAAGCAATGCCTCCTCTCGGTACCTTTGCGTATAGTAAATCTTTCCCCCTTTGATATTTATGGTTCTTTAGCAGTAGTACATCTAGGATATAAGATGCAGCATTCAAAGTGTATTCGTTTGGGTGAACTACTCCTAGTCACGGAGATGCTCAAAGGGGCTTCCATGACGGTTTTGTAAGATGTATGCCACTTGTTCTTTTGTTACCATATACTCAACTCTGATGTTATTATCTACAACCTATTCACGTATAAAATTGATACTTTTGGTTAGATATTGCTTTGATGTGGAGTGCATCACTGGGTTTTGAGATATTGATGGCACTTGTGTTATCACAATGGGTGGAATGGACTCATCATACTCAATTGTATATCTTTCGAGTTTGTTTCATCCAAATACTTTGTGTACAACATGATGTTGTTGCAATATACTCACGCCTTGTTTGTATATAGAATTATTGATGATTGTTTCTTTCTTAGCCATGATACTAAATACTCCACTTGAGGTGAAGCGTTATCGCGGTGCTTCGTCAATCATCAATACAACTTTGCTTAATCTGCGTCGTGTATCAATACAACCTGCCCAATCTGCGTCTGTGTAGGAAATAAGTGATAGATCCTTTCCTTTTGGATACCATAATCCAAACTCTTATGTTCCTTTGAGATATTTGAAAATCCTCTTCATTGCTAATACATGTGATTCTTTTAGTGCTGATTGAAATCGTGCACCTGTCCAACTGTCTGCATTACATCTGATCTGGATGTTGTCGCATATAGTAAGATACCAATCATTGACCTATATTTCCTTTGGTCTGTAGACTTTGAATCATCATATTTTCTCAACTTGAAACTGGTTTTCATAGGAGTGGTAACTGGTTTTAAATCTTCCATTCCGATCCTCTTTAGCATTTCTCTGATATACTTAGTTTGAGAAATAAAAAATCCTTGGTTTCTTTGACATATATGAAGACCCAAAAAGAAGGATAGTCCTCCAAGTAATGACATTTCAAATTCATTCTACATATCCTTTGCAAATTTCTGGCTTAACCTGTCATTAGTACTTCCAAAACAATATCATCAATATAAATTTCAATTAATAAAATATTACCTTGAGTTACGTTGATCTAGAGGTTGTTGTCTACGCTTCCTTTCCATAGTTTGTAGGGTGTTTTGTCATTGTTGTTTCTGAGGATTACTCTGTTTTGAATGTGAAATGATGTATGCACTGCATGTGTCCAAAAAATATCTGTCAATTTGGAATCCATTAGCATTGTTTGAGCCATTTCCTGTGTAATTATCATCCATTATGATAATGTTCATTTTTCTTTGAACCACTCTCTAAACCAATCTATGAATCCATTATGTCGTCCACTATCATATATCTATCAAAACTTGCTAAGTGTTCTTATGAATCCATCTCTGTACATACTTTCCAAGACTCTACTTGTGCAATTTTCCATAATGTTGACCCATTTATCACTATACTATCATGAAGTCTTGATTAATCTATCAAACTGTACTCCTGCTAACTAATTGCTATGAATCTATCATCTCAAACTCTGCAAGTTTCTCCAAGGATGGTTCTTTGGTCTGTCACAGCTATCGCATAGACTCCCCCTATCTAATATTCATATTACTTGGGAGTCTCTAAGCCAGATGGCTCAGAAAAATTCCTTCTCTGATGTGTACTCATCATCATCTTCATTTGTATATTCATCATCATCTTCATTGGTAGATTCATTATCTCTCTAAGCTATGACTTCTTTCTTTCTATCTGCGGATTCATCTTTCACTACAATGCCTGAAAGTACAATCTCTTGAACATGTTCCTTATTTACCTTTCCTTCATTTCTTTCAGTTATTTTCCAAACCTTTCTATATCTAACATCTTTCCTTTTCTCTATAGAATTTTCTTCATATCGTTTTATTGCCAATCTTGTGATCTCTGGTACCTAGTCCTTGTTCACTTGTTCTTCCTGTTTTCTTATCAATACTTTCGTATATCTGATATCAATATTCTCTTTCATGGAAGTATCGATCATGCTTCTACAATCACTGGATATGTGTCCATAGTTATGACATTTGTAACACTCAATGTTATGTGTGACCACATAGACACGGTCTGCTTGAACATTTCTTTTATAATCCCTGCAATCTGTTACCTTATGTCCAAATTTAGTACAATAACAACAATGACCATAAAATAAATTTTCATACGTGGGAGTGAATTATCTTCTTTGTGGCATAGTCCTTCTGAATTTTTCCATTGACTGATCA
Organism: Picea sitchensis; assembly: GCA_010110895.2. NCBI lineage: Eukaryota > Viridiplantae > Streptophyta > Pinopsida > Pinales > Pinaceae > Picea > Picea sitchensis. Next base: position 48,262 of record SNQJ01S0109718.1, read on the forward strand.
TGATCATGATTGAAGTTTCTTTGTGGCTTGAACATGGATGGTATTCTTGAAGATGTATCTTCAATAGTTTTCTTAGATTTTGTTTGACCATGATACCTTCCTTTGAGTACTTCTGCATAACTCTTTCTATTTTCTTCATTCTTCTTTTCTAGCAACATAGAGTGCTTCTCTTCATTCTCTACAACTGATGTGGATGTTTTTGTCTCTTCAACGTTCTTGTTGAGCTTGATGATTTTGACTCTTAGTGTGACAACTTCTTCTTCAAGATTCTCAACCTCTTCTTATTTCTTCATTATCTGAGACTTCATGACCTCTTATGTTCTCTTTTCTTCTTCAAGTTGGATTTTCAATGTAATTATTTCTTCTTCTAGTCTTCTCTCTTCTTGACCAAACTCTTCCTCAAGTTGGTTTAAGTCATTGGTTCTTTCCTTGAGATGATCCATCAATATATTTTCTCTCTTTTATGCTTCTTCCTTTTGTGCTGCTATGTTGGCTTCTAAACATTTCTTTTGATATTCTAGAGTTTCTTCAATTCTTCTGGCCTCTTCTAGTTGAACTCTTAAATTCTTGATGACATGTTGATCTTTTTCAGAACCTTGAACACTTTGCTTGTGATTTATAAATTCTTTCTTGGATGACTTGTTTTATTCTCTTTCTTTCCATAGATATTTGATTGCACTGATCAATTTTTATATGTAATCAACTTCTTTTTCATCATGCTCTTCATCTTCTGAATCTATCTGACATCGTGAGCATCTTTCTTCTTGTTCTGTATCTGCATCTTCTTTGGCATTTTCTGAATCTGCGATGGGTGAAGAATATATGTCATGTAACGTATCCCAAATTTCTTTGGATGATGAAAATTTACCAACCTTTTCTCTTACTGGTTTAGGTAATCCTTCCTAGATGAAATCCATTTCTATTTTGTTATTCTTCAATTCCTTCTTGGTTGTAGTCTTTGACCTTTTTGAACTATCATATCCTGTAACAACTAATAGCCAAATATAATTTCCCTATGCCCATAAAAATACTTTCGTCCTTCTACTCCACATATCATACTTAAAATCATTCTGACCATTAAAAATCGGTACTCCATTCTCATAATAATCCATGATCTTCTTCCAATGGTTTAACTGTTTCCTGAAGGAACCTCGCTCTGAAACCAATTGTTGGATTACTGAGAGGGGGGGAGTGAATCAATAATAGAGAAATTTAATCCTTTTTAACCATATAATCCAAGTGTTATATCAATGTAGCATTATCATCCAATAACTACAGAGTAAATAAGCAATGAACAAATGAACAATCATACACATACACAATACACCATTGTTTTCCGTGGAAACCCAAAGCGAGAGAAAACCACATAATATTTTTTCTTATATGTCTTGAAGAATTACATTCATTAGAAGCACCAACTTCCTTTGTTTTCTAGCTGCAACTAGAAGGAGGCTCCAATCCCTTAGTTTCTCAGGCTACAACCCGAGGGAAGCTCCAACTCCCCAATTATTTG
>SNQJ01S0109719.1:12423-22572 GCA_010110895.2 Picea sitchensis
GACCAATTACCTCATGAAGCAAGAGCCTTTTCTGATGCAAGCCCAGGTCGGTAGTGATGGAGGCTGGTACTGCTGACAGGACAAATCTGGCTGAGAAGAAGAAAAGATGGGCCCTCAAGAGCCATGCTCAAGTCAATCTGCTCTCGTACTCCATGTCTAGGACCAGGTGGGCCTTGAGACATGATCTCCTAGTTATCCCTAGATATCAGGGATAACATGCTTGATTTCCTATACTTGTTGCATGGTTTTGTACGGATTTTAGTACAATAATGTGTCTCAAAATCTGTACCAACAATGTCTCAATTTCTGTGCACAAAACTGAGTTGTATGGCCCTCAAATCCGTACTGTACGACCCTGTAACCAATGTTGTACGATACAGTAATAAATGTTGGAATTGTTTGTGATTCATGCCACCAATCTCTCCTTGGAATTAGCACCCCCTTGCTTCTACTTCTCCTTCTCTTTCTTCAGTTCTTCTCTCTCTCTCTCTCTCTCTCTCTCTCTCTCTCTCTCTCTCTCTTCAATAAATGAAGAATAATGTAATGTCTTTTCCCTAGTTCTCCTTTTTATCTCTTCATGAGGGAGTTAGGAAGTTATTTTAGATCTGATGACTGAGATTAAATCCTAGCCCTTTCAAGATCCATGGTTGTGTTTTAATCTCTCATTGATACAACTTAAAAAATCACTTTATCCCTCATAAATTAAAAAGTCACTTAAATTTTATAAAATAAAGTTTATGCCTGGGGACCACATTATGTCCCCCCATGCTAAGACATCAAACACATGAAGAAGACCTCTCGAGCTACAAAACTCAACACTCCCATCCTCGGACGAAAACTTCAAGGGCCTAGAGGGTGGGCCGCCTTCGGCCTTCGGAACCTGTTGACCGCCTTTTCAACTAGGGGATTAACTCCATGTACCATGAAAATATGCATCATCAGATGCAAATAAGTCGAAGACTAATTGGTTCTACAGGGCATTTTTGCTCCAACACACAATTTTGTAAGCGGGATTACCGCACCCCTGCGCAGGTTTATAATGTAATAGGTCTACATGGATCATGTTAGGTCAATTGCTGTAGGGTTTCTTCATTAGGAGAGTTCCTTTCACTGAGTGTTTTTTATCCTCAGGAGGTTAATGTGGCCTAACTAGTCGGGTTAATCTCCCTTGAGTTTTTCACTCCCACTAGCAATAAATCCTTCAAAGTGGTGAAAGGCATCCTAATGAAGTCATTCCTAGGTAGCTAGTGTTTAGGAATGTTGTAAATGACCATGTAAGACAACATGTAAAATTTCGCGGAATTCCGTCAAGTCTAACTAGGTTTTCTTTTAAGTTGGGAATTAATTAATTCTAGGTAATTAATGTAAAACTTAGGTCCCGAGATTTTTGATAGGGGTATTTGTACTCAAAAGAAAGATAATGAGAGTCGAGACCCCTTACACCCGTGGACCAAGTTTCAACTCAGTCGGACAAGTTTTGCTAGGTTTTTTGTCCACTTAGGAGTTTTTTCGGAAAACGACAATTTTAATTGCCAAACCCAGGACATGGGAAAATGTAAATTTTGTAATAGTTAGTCAAATCAAGTGAAGTAAATGGCAATAATTGAGATGGAGCCCACCTAACCCTTCCTAAACCTTTACTAACCCTTACTTACCCTTTACCCACTTCATTTAATTAAATTACATGTGGGTACGTCCCCCTTTGAGTGTACGTCCCCATTCCCACGTGAGTTAATACTCTTTCAATTAAAATGTGGGTCCCTCCCTTCTTGCTCACGTCCATCCTATCCCCTCCACATCACACTTTAGGAGTGTGGACTCCACACTCCAAGCCAATTTACCTCACGCACTCACATTTACCTCACGCTTTCATGTAGACCTCACGCATTTCCTGGAAACTTCATATTTTGAATTGGTTTTCACCTTCAATTAAAGCGTGGGCCTCCCTCTTTCCTCTCATACGCCATCCCTCCACCAATCACATACCTTTAAGGAGTGTGCCAACACACTCCTCCTACCTCACGCCTTTCCCTTTCTAAACTCACGCTTTATCTTTTGATGAGTGGAGAAACCTCACGTGGAGATGGAAACATCTCCGCTGAAAGCAAGGAAACTCCTCCTTCAACCCATGCGTGGACCTCCTCTTGCCAAATTCGTCCCTCCCTCCTTGCTTTCTCCTCATCTTCTCATCTCACATTCCATTTCCCTTCACCCTAAAAGCTCTTAATCTCATTGGTTGCTTTCCTCTTTGAGTTGTCTCTTCCCTTGGATCTTTAACAAGTGTTGAAGATCCAAGAGGGGTCTCTTGGTCTCTCAAGGCTATTTAAGAAACTCCTCACTCCGTCATTCTTTACCATTCTTCATAGTAATGTTATGCTACCAGATTCTCTCCATCCCACTCCTCTCTCTCACTATTGTCATATTGTTTCACTAGTTTTGGTTATTGAAGAGCTTGGAGCAACACTGTTGCTACAACCTCTTCCTATTTAATAATACCAAAATCGCTTTGGAGGAATTGGGAGTGTTGGATTTTGTCTACATGCTTCATTTACATACTCAAGGTGATATTGTTCTTGTCTTTAGTATTTTGTGATCATTAAATAGTATAACTGAGGTATAACTTTGTTTGCTTGGCTAGGTGGAGTAAAACTTTGTTTGTTTGCCTATATGCATTATGTTCATGTTTAATACTAAATTTGTTGTATTATGCATGCATGCAATCCATTTGTCTATTTGATCTCACACTTTATTGAGCTTGCGGGTTGCCTTGAGGAGGAGTAGTTGGGATAGATTCAAGGACGAATCTACCCTCATCTTCACTTACACTTCACAAGCAATTTTCTGTTCTTCTTCCTCATTCTTTTACTTCCAGATTTTGGTATCTAAAGTTCTTAGATAGGTCCCAAATCAAATATTAAATTATGGTTTTTAGATGTGTAGAGTTTCTGTTGAAAAACATAAATCTCGTAACTTTGTTGAGTGTGTTGTAGCTCAAATCAGCAAGCAATAGCTTACTGATTTTTGCAGGTTCTTACCAGGACAAGAGGGCATGCTGCCCAAATTTCATGCACAATACACCCTCAAAATAACTCCTTGAAGTGGTAACAATTTTTCTTCTTTCTCTTCTCTCTAAAATACTGTAAACGCAAGCCCAAAGGAGTTGTACCCAAGCGGCTTGTCTACCCATTTGAGTCTTTACTTTGCATGCTTTAGTTAGATTTCCTTTCTGTTTTTCAGATCTTAGCTTAGTTAGTTTAATCGTTGATATCTACATGCATGCTTAAGTTAAAATTATCTAGAGTAGATCCAACATAACATATGCTAGATTAGAGCCCATGGAGGCTTAGATTAAATCTTTTTTTTAGTTGCATGCAAGTTACATAATCTTAATCTTTATCTTACACACATGCATGCACATGCCGGTTACATAATCTCTTAAGTAATCGTCTTTCATTTTCTGCAAGTCATTTCCTTTGCTTTATTTTCACATGCAACAATCTAGTTAAGCGTTTTAACTTGCAATCTATTGGTTCAAAGACTTCAGCCTTCATTTTCACAGTTTTCAGTTTCATAAAGCAATTTCAGTTCTTGACATTTACATGCAATAATTCCAATTTAAGAACTTATTTTGCAACTTCATTGTTTAAGGGCTTCAGCCTTCATATCTTTTAGTTTTAGTATTTTGGCCATTTTTGAGCAAGCTACAAGCACTCAAACACACATTGCAATATTTAGCTCATATGTCTAAAACAAATTAATTAGACTTAATAGGACACCATAACTCACCATCTTCACCATTTAAAATGGGGTTGAAGGAAGGCAACGGAAGGTGCTAGGCCGGGGACAGTCTCACGGTGCGTGACGTCCTTTCCAGGAGTACTCTGATCTTAGGGTTGACCTATGAAGCTAGGGTAGGCCTCATTGCCTCACTTCTTGAGCATCCAACAATCACTTGGTAACTGGGGGAGGAGAGTTTTTGGTTTGACACCTAGATAGGGCTAAAATTAATCACACTTAATCACTTAGCTCAATCCTAGGTCTACAACACCTACAATTTAAATTTTACACTTGCAAGCACTGATCTCATTATCTTTTTTATATCATGCAAGTCATCTTTTATATGTTGTAGAATAATTGCTCAAGTGGTTACATCTCTTCATCTGGAGCACTTTACTTTCAAAGCTTTCATTTATATTTTGTTCTTGTATTTATGGTGTGATCCTTCAAGAAGTGCGCATCCATCTGGAGGCATTCTCTTGACTGGGTCTTGAGTGTTTTGCGTCTTTTTCCATTGATAAGCAGTCCAACGGAATTCTATCTATTGCGAGCATGCTTGGCTTGATGTGTTGATTACTCATCTTTGAACATCTTCTTTCCCTACACATTCAAGCACACTTTAGTAAATCTCATCTAGTAAGTAGGATCTACCCCCGTTGGCTTCCCTAGAAGTTAGCCTAGACGGAAGAGGTTCAAGTCAAAGTGACAGCGTGGACTTGGAACCTAGGCATTGTGCCTCCGAGGACACTCTAAGTGAGCAGGACTTAGCTCACGTTTTCAAGTGTGTATAAGGACGGCAACAGAACCTTCAAGAATGGCTCTTTGTACCCTGCTTATTAGCAATGGTGCGGAAACCCGCTGAGCAATGTCACCCTTGAACCCGACTTTGTCTTCATACCATTCGACCTCGCATCCCCATATCAGAGCAGCATCCTGCATTGTCAAATCTCCACTCACAGCTTCATTCTGAAGTATCGGAGCATCAGATATCCTCTCCGACTCACTGGTAGAAAGTACTAGTTCTCCAAGCTGCATGCTAGTCCGTCGGTGAGAACTCCTACCCCTGCGAGAGAACCCCTGTTCTCGAATGTGTGGCATTGAGCTAACAAGAATGCCAACAACACAGGAAAAGGGGGACGGCAGTCTCATAAACCAAAGCCAGCAATTGCAAATGGGAATGAAAGCCAAGGTTGATCGCACATTAAGAATTTGTCTGCCTTCCTGCGATGAGGTCACCGCAGGATAGCATTGCCATTGCTGCATATTAATTGCCATAACTGCTGGAGTGAAGTTGCAGTTATTTTCCGTCCCTTCAGCAGTACCATAAACCATCTGCATCCTCACCTTCTCACGCTCCAAATTCGTAATGCAGGTTATAGCTGGGCTTGGGGGGAAGCAAATATAAATATCTTAACAGTAATCAAAATTTTATTTCCACATATCCATATCTCCATAAGTTCAGATTTCTATGGGTTACAACCAGCCCAAATTCATCTTAAATGATAAAAAAATTGTACCTCAAAGGGATTTCTCTAGACACTTTATAGATCCTTGATTATAATCAATGTGGGCTGATTTTAGGGCAGTGTTATATATTTCTTTTCAGTGGGTTACCATCTTAGATGGTTAACAAGATTATTTCTTAAAACATATTAACTGCATTGGAGTACAATACATTTCAATGGGCAGTAGCTCTCCAGAGTCCAGATGAATAACTTCCATCACTGCTCACTTTTATGTATAATTGGGAGGCATGATAGATATGCCTAGTATGTGGAGCCACATATTATTGAGAGAGAACTGTGTGTGTTTTGACCTGCATGGAAAATGGTGATGAACATTGACTGACATTAACCATGTGTGTTTCGATCACATAGGAGGTTTGTTCATAGTCATACTTCATCACGTTACTTGAGATTCCTAGTGTAAGGATAATCAACAATTACTGCTAACTTCCTTGTCTGACATACACACATATCTCTGTGTGTACATGCACAAACATGTTTCTCCGTGTTCACTGATATATATATAGACACACATTTATGTATGTACACATATAAGACAAGAAAGTTAGCAAGTAATATGAAGCTATGACTGCAAAGTGAAGGGAGACCAATTCATATTAGTATGGAAAAAGTGCCACAATACCTATCCAGGACGGGCAAGAGGAATACCTTTTATAATGCATACTAACCTTGAATATTCTTCAAATATTACAACCAGTGAGGACAATCGAGAAATTGCATGGCCATTAACAGACTTTTTCAATGCTGCACTGGCTCTTGCCAAAACCCCATCCCTTCTCATAGGCCCTAGGTGGGATCAGGATGTCGAGGAAGCCACCATCCCTTACGGGTATACGAGAGATGTTAATCTGACACATCTAATGATGTCATCACTTAAGGCACTGATATTGCTGAAGAAGAAACCTTCGAAAWTTCAAACACTTTGTCATTCTGTTTCAGACTTTAACTATTTTTCCTATACACTAAGCTGAACTTTAGTCTGTTGCTTCTARAACTGTAATTTTCATTTTGGGAAAGCAGGAAAGCTTTCTGCCAATGAAWTATCRTAACTCTACTTAAAAGTCCAGACTGAAATTTGATCCTCTTATGCCTTAATATCCATCTGAATGCAATGCATATGAATGGCCTTCTATCTGCATGGTGTACTAAATATATTWATGCTTATMTGGTTATTTGGCTGGGAAGGTGAAGCTTCCTTTCGTACTATCTACTATTGTCTTTGACAAGCTCTTACAATTGTCTATTTCAAGAGTTAAATTTTGTGTTAATCATCTCTCTCCTTTTGTGAAGGGTACTTCAAAATTTTACTCTTCTTCTGAGAATATAATAAATGGCAGATTTTGTTTTGTCTTCATGTAGTTGGACCTCAAAAGAGCATAAGTAGTTTAGAGCAATCTCACATCTGCACTCCTTGCTTGATGCCCTTAATTGAAAGCTTACGTTAAATCACAATGGTGATTTCCATTTCACGTTAATATGACTACTACTATATTAATCTTTACATGAAGATAGATGAAGTTGCATATTGAACTTTGCAATCGATTGTATGAATGCAGGGAATAGTTTCAATGCTTGATGTTGTACTGCATATTGGGGACAACTTGGATGATGTCAAGAATGCTCTGCAAACCCCCGTATCAGATTTAATTGGCCAAACGATTGAGAGCAGAGCACTGTGGACAGCCGGTCCCCATGTGAAGTAAGTTTCTTTCTTTCGAAAGGAAACTTTTTAAAGTTTTTATATTGTCCCATGGCATGAAGGGCCTTATGAGCATTACCATTCTTTTCAATGTTTTCATCCCATGGGTATTCAAATTTCTCCGAAAGTGTTGCACAATGCAGACTACAATCTGTTGGATGGACTGGATGTTCATCTGCATGATTTTTTAATTTGAGCTGGGAAGCTCATGGCTGACATATAATTATTCTAAGAGCAGAGCACAGTGGACAGCCAGTCCCCATGTAGAGTGAGTTTCTTTCTTTATAAGGAAGCTTTTTAAAATTTTATATAGTCCCGTGACATAGGGTCTTGTGAACATTAACAATCAGTTCATCCCATGGGTATTCCTGTTCTGCAAAAGTGCTGCCGACTACAACAACCTATTGGATGGACTGAATGTTAATCTGCATGATTTTTTGTTTTGAGCTGGGAAGGTCATGGCTCATATAGATTTCCAGTTTAAAGTTATTAGATGGACTGGATGTTCATCTTCATGATTTTTTTATTTTGAACTGGGAAAGCTCATGGCTCACATCATACATGTCATTCTAATTCCAACCTATTGGATGGACGGAATGTTCTTCCGCATGATTTTTTATTTTGACCTGGGAAAACTCATGGCTCACATGTAATTCCAGGATCTATGCATGTGTCTTTAATGCACCGAAAGAAGCTAGGTACATTTTACAGCCTAGGTGGCATGGGATTAATCCATCATTAATGTATTTGTGTAGAAATAGTGGATGGACTGAAATGTTCCTCTGCATGATTTTTTATTTTGAGCTGGGGAAGCTCATGGCTCACATGCAATTCCAATTCCATGGAGGATCTACATACGTATGTGTTTATTACACCAAGACAAGCTAGGTACATTTTACAAGCCAAGATGGAGTGGGTTTAATCGATCAATTCTTAGTGCATGTGTGTGGAAATACTGGATGGATTGAATGTTTATCTGCATGTTTTTTGTTTTGATTTTGAGCCAGGGAAGCTCATGGCTCACAGGTAATTCCAATTCCATGGGGTACCTACCTATACTTGCGTTTATTGCACTGAGAGAAGCTAAGTACATTTCACCCCTTGGGTGGGGGTGGGGTTAATCCATCAATTCTTAGTATGTCAGTGTAACAATAACAATAGTGGGTTGAATTTAGAAGGTGCATTGGATGCATTGAAAGCGAAAACTATATTACATGCATTTAAATCTGAAAATATGAAGCTCCCAGAAGTATATCTTGAGTCTTGAGTCGTAGAAGTAGCGCACGTTTGAAACTTGATCACTTTGCAACCTCTAGGTGCATATCAGATCGGGTTTAGATGGGTCTGTGCTCGTGTTTATATTTTTCTTTTGAAAGTCCTTTGAGATCTGGCTCTCTTCTTAGAATCAAGATCCATAATCAGAATGTAAACAAAGGCAGCACTTGTCGTTTCTAATTTCAGGTTAATTGATGGAATGGAATGCATGTCAAAAGGAATTCATCGGTTTCTAGTTCCAATTCACGAACATAACGATGAACCATCTCCTCATGAAGCGACCCAGTTTCGTCTCCTGACTCAGACAGACGTGGTGAGCTTCATTCTGGAGCATATAGACGAAATGGGGCCATGTGTATCGAGAACAATAGCAGACCTGGGTCTCCTCCATCCAAACATGGCGGCACTGTCTGTACCCTCCAACATAGCCTTGTCTAGTGCACTGAGGTTGATGCATAGGAAGCCCGCATTCAGTTCTTTTGCAGTGGTGGAGGCCCCGCGTGAAGAAGACATGGACTCGTCTCAAGAACAGCAAATGGGAGTAACCGGAGGTAAGCTCGTGGGGAGCCTGTCAGTAAATTGTTTTCGGGGAATGGGAGTTGAGGAGCTAAGCTGGTCCTTGAGACCTGAAATGACAGTAGCAGGATTTCTGAAGATGTCCGCTGAGAAGGGTTTCTCAAGGCCTCTCGTCAGAGTCCGTCCCACAACACCTCTGGGAACTGCCATGGCGGAGGCCATCACCAACAAAGTCCACAGGGTGTGGGTGACTGACGAGGATGGATGGCTCCTGGGTGTTGTCAGCTTTACAGACATTATTAGCGCTGCACGTAGAGGACCAACCAGCTTTGTTCATCAGCAACGTTGAATTCACTTACTATACCCAAGTCATGAAGGATTTTGTTGTGTACATCACATTTTCATATGAGTTCATGTATATTGTATGCCTGCCAAACTCTTTGTATAACTATTTTCCTATGAATGTGAATATAGGTTTTTTAAAAACTATTTTCCTATGAATGTGAATATAGGTTTTTTAAAATCTATTTTCCTATGAATCTGAGTATAGGTTTTCTTGGTTCAATACAGCTTTGTGCAGACATTTAAGGGCAGGCGCTAAGAATGAGAAATAGTGCAAATCTTAATGGCTTTTTTATTTGTTCAGATTATAAATAAATAAAAATAGTTCGTGTTTATTAGGGATCTATACTCGTTTATTTAATATTGGTAGACTTTGATTCATTGCTTTCATTTTATTTAACCATGCATTAAGATTCCCAAGAGTTTTGAAAATCTCTCATTTTATGCTCTATATCACTCTCTCATTGATGATGTCGTCCCCCATTCTTTGCTTTATAATTATTTTTTTTATGTATCACTTTTTTTTATCGATGTTGTTTTCCATGCTTTTTTCCCTTGAAATTAAGGTTTTTTAAGGTTTTGTTGTGTTTTGTTCTATCTTTTTTTCCATAAAATGGAGTTTTATCAACAAGATATTCATTTAAAAGTTGAATATGTCATTTACAAAATACTTATTTAAAAGTTTCAATAATTCATTTACAGAATTGAATTTAGATAGAGAGATTCATTTAAAAGTTCAATATGCCATTTACAGAATTCAGAATTGAATTTAGATAGGGAGATTCATTTAAAAGTTTAATATGTCATTTACAGAATTCGGAATTGAATTTAGATAGGGAGATTCATTTAAAAGTTTAATATGTCATTTACAAATTCAGAATTGAATTTAGATACATTTAAAAGTTCATTATGTCATTTACAGAATTGAATATGTCATTTACATAATTCAGAATTGAATTTAGATATGCCATTTACAGAATTCAGAATTGAATTTAGATAGGGAGATTCATTTAA
>SNQJ01S0109720.1:8223-29315 GCA_010110895.2 Picea sitchensis
AAACCTCCTAACTTATAAGGACAACATTGAAGAACTCTATCATAATTTTACAACTACCCTTTCCACTTCTATTAACAAGTTCTCTTTCGAGGCATCCCATAAAAAGAATAATAGAACAACCAACCCTTGGTATGATAAAGAGTGTAAAATTGCTAGGAAATCCATTAGGGATGCTTCTAATGAGCCCTTAAAACTCGATAAGATCAATATGTACAAAGCCCTAATTTAAAGGAAAAAATATATACTATATCAATAAAAGGCAAGATAAACTTTCACAACTACACAAGTTGGATCCTAAGAAGTTCTGGAGACAAATTCTAAAATGCAATACTAAAGAAAATAATAGGATTCCCTTAATGGACTGAAATTCCTACCTTAAAAGTCTGTACAAGTTCCCTAATGCCATGGACACCATTCCTATTGTCCCTACAAAGGAAGAAGCTTTTTCTTTAGATGACATAGAGTTCGGGGTTAAGCGGCTCGCAAATGGAAAAACTAAGGACATTGAAGGCTACCAAGATGAAATTTTTAAAATCGGAGGGCCAATCCGTATCCCTCACATACAGAAACTCTTCAATTTAGCAGTCAAGAAGGGCTTCCCTAAACCCTGGATGCAAAGCCTCATTGTTCCTATTTTTAAAAATGGGGATAAAAAAATTCCCTCTAATTATAGGACCATTATGATTAGCCCAATTTTAGCCAAGCTTTATGGAATTATTTTGGAAAAGAAGATTAGCATTTGGCTAGAAAGTCATGGTAAAAGAGATAAAGGCCAGGCTGGGTTTAGGAGATATCATTCAACTGTGGATCATCTTGTTACCTTTAGGATCATTGCAGAGGAGTTCCGCAATACTAAAACCAACCTTTTTTGTTGTTTTGTTGACTTTAGAAAATCTTTTGACATGGTTCCTAGGAAAAACCTTTGGAATAGGTTGGAAGAGATAAAAGTGCATCTTGAGTTGAGGGCTGCTGCAATAAGGATGTATGAGAATATTATTGCTAAGTTTAAAAACACAGAGGACTGTTCAAAAGAGATTAACTGCAATATCAGAGTCAAACAAGGTTGTCCCTTGTCCCCTACCCTTTTTGGCATATACATTGATAAGTTAGAAGAATGCTTGGAAAAATAAGGTTGTGTCGGCCCTACTCTCACTAGTATAGTCATCAATCTTCTTCTTTATGCCAATGATATCGTTCTTATGGCAAGGAGTCCCCATGATCTTGAAAACCAACTAAGAATCCTCAAGGATTTTTTCTCCAATATGGGTATGACCCTTAATATTGATAAGACTAACGTCATGATTCTTAAATCTAATAAGATCCCTTATGATACCTTTTTATATGACAACAACAAATTGGAAGAAGTGACTTCATACAAATATATTGGAATTGATATTCACCACAAGCTCAATTGGAATTATAACATTGAGAAAAGGATTATTTAGGGGATGGAAAGCTTATTATGGGTTTGAAAACAATTGTAAATCAGCTGATCTTTGGAGTTGGGATAAGAAGAAACTCCTCTTTGAGACTCTTGTTACACCTGTTATTCTTTATGGATGTGAATTCTGGGGCTGTAGTATCTCTCATGAATCCTAGAGAAAGATAGAGAAAATACAAAAGAATGTTATAACCTATAATCTCAAAATTAAAGGAAATACGCCCCATCCCATTCTCCTTGTAGAAACAAGTCTCTCCCCCATTGAGAGCATGGATATGACTAGATACCTAATGTATAAGAACAAGTTAAACCACATGGAAGACACGAGGCTACCTAAAGGGTGAAATCATGAAGGTGGGTTACACTTTTGCTTGTTTTATGAGAAAAAAAGTTGTATTTTCACAAGTTATTCAACTTCCGACATATAAAAGTAATTTTTTTATTTAGAATTTCACTTTACAGTAAAAACAAAACTTGTGAAGAATTGTGTTAGCTTTCTAATGACTATTTTTCAATTTTTTTTTATCACGATTTGATATGTCAANATATAAATTAAATAAATTAAACATTTACATATATTTTTAGCAAACCTTTTGGATTTTAAAAATTTAAAAATATATTTAAAAAAATACAAATTTAAATATATTTTTAAAATAACAAATTTTAAATATTACAAATATTACAAATTTTAAATATATGATTAACTTTACCCTATCCGTAATATGTGGAATATCGGCAGAATTTCAAACTTGGTGAAAATTTCTATATACCAAAAATCCAATACGACCAAATCTTCCTATTATGGTTTGCTTGGTTCTTGGTTCCATGTCGGTTCCATTTGCTTGGTTCTTGGTTCCATGTCATATCAGTCTGCATCAGTCTGTCATTCTTATTGAAGTTTTATGAGAGCCAGGTCATCTTTATGAGAGGAGCCAGGTCAACCGGGTCATCTTTGAAGAGGAATCCCCTGGCTTTACATACAACATATGAATGCGAATGGAATCCAAATCGCTTTTTAATTACGTCTTGGGCATGAAACAGTCTAAAATCAATAACATGATCAGGTTAGAGGGGCAGGTCAATACGCCTCAATTTCGTGGAAGCTTATACGCCTCAATGCGGCATTTCCGAAAGTCTCTCGACGCATTGAAAAAAATTCCCGCTAAGGCCGTAAAAATCTGAAATATCTTCTTATAGTCATTACATTTTATTCAAAGTCAGCAAAACGATTCAAGACTTCCATGGCCGGCCTACCTGTCCCATCCCGTCCTGGTTCATGGGCGCGAACACGGCGCCCCCGTTCGTTTAATTCTGCGATCCCCTCCCAGTGCGCGCCCGATCGAACATAAAAGCTGTACTCAGGATTTCGTGACTTGTGTTTATAGTTCAAAGCAGGGCTTTCCGTTTGCGTTTAGTTGGTCAATACGCACTCACGTCGGAGAAAGCGGTGACGGACTTTAGTCTTCCTATTTCAATGCTTATAAGTAATCGCACTCCTTCCCATATTTCCGTGTTCCAACTATCAGAGTTGCCGTCTTCTCTTTTCCTGCAAATCCATCAGATATCAGTGTTAAGAATATAGCCAAGAAAATAATATAATTAAAGAAGATAGGCGGAAAAGACACCTAATTGGTGTATGAGACCCCCTTGTCCCGTCTTCTCTTTTCTGCAAATCCATTTATTTTCCTGCAAATCCATCTGATATCAGTGTTAAGAATATAGCCAAGAAAATAATATAATTAAAGAAGATAGGCGGAAAAGGCACCTAATTGGTGTATGAGATCCCCTTGTTTATGGGACAAGGGACCCCTGCCCCCTTGGTGTAAAGTCTGCGGAGATATACATACCCCCTTGGTGTAAAGTCTGCGGAGATATACATACCCGACCCTCCTCTGGATTTSAACTTGTGACCTCTTAAGAGGAAACACATGTTCCTAACCATTAGACCCACATACCAAAACTGTCCTCTAACAGTATGATTGTTAAGGTAAGATACCGTTAGGGTAAGATAACGAACTGAGATTAGAGAGTTGTCAACATCCCCTGTCAACTGAAAAGTGAGAAGTCTAGATAATGAGATATACCCCTTTTGAAAGTGGACAAAGGTAATCAAATTGTCTTCCAACGGAGTCTGAAGACTCGATCTTCAACTCAGAAGACTACATCAACTAGCCCCGATCATACCTTATATTATCCAATCCTGAAAAACATTCATGTCCATCAACTGTAGAAATATCTCCAACTATGTATGGTTGTATT
Source organism: Picea sitchensis (assembly GCA_010110895.2). NCBI lineage: Eukaryota > Viridiplantae > Streptophyta > Pinopsida > Pinales > Pinaceae > Picea > Picea sitchensis. Next base: position 11,924 of record SNQJ01S0109720.1, read on the forward strand.
TGTATATAAATCCGTCGATAAAAATGATCCAATAAATTGTCTTCCAAACGCCAATGCCAATTCCTTAACCATTCAAAATGAATATGTTTCCGCTTGCTCTTTTGACACCTCACTGAGAGGTGATTTGTCTTCCCACAAAATCTGCATGGGTGAAGATCAAAACAGTTTGACTTATTATATCCAAACCGGTGACAGTGTTTGCACTGTATAGGTTCTTTATCCGAACCAATTGTCATGATTATACAAATATGGAATATTTGTAGCAACATCATTGTTAAAAAAATCATGTACCTGTTCCTTACCAATATCCTCAAGCTCTGTATTCTTATCATCATTCAAAAAACCTCCACTCATGAAGCAAATAGGTTTTCTATAATTAGGAATATGGAAAAGGTTGATAGCATCATTTTCATATCCTAGTCCATATCGATTTCGTTTAAAGCATAATTATTCCCATGGTCGAACAATTCTAATTTATTTCCCACATGTATCCACAACTTTTTTTGACATAAGGACTTCATACAACTCATCTTCATGTTTATGAGTGTCATCACTAGTCAACTGAGCATTTTCATTATTTTCATCCTTGATGTCATTTTGCTTGTTGAAATCACATTGTTGGTGTCAAAGGAGATTTAAATCATCAGATAACATTTCGTTTTGAAGTTTGAACGTATCAATCTTCTTATGCATAGATTGTAAACATGTGAGCAATTTAGTAAGAGTGCTTTTGTCAATTGAAATTGTAGATTCCGGATTTGAGTTAATTAGGGAGCATAGTAGTGTAAATATTTCTTCAACTCTCATCATTATAAAGAGTTGTAAGACTTCAGAAGTGACTAAGACACAAACATAAAGATCCAAAGACCCCCTTATTCAATTTTGAGTGGGTCAAGGATGCAAAGACAAATATGAAATTTTATTATGTAGGATGATCCCCTAAAACTCTTTTTACAAACTTTAAAAAACCCCTTATAACACCTTTACAAAAAGTCTTCAAATAAATAACAAACCCTTATAACTCCAATTCCAAACAATTTTGCATTTGCAAGCATTCTTATAACGAGAGCATTCTTATAACTCCTTATGTTGAATTTTCCTTTTGCTTTCTTTATAATAAGGTTTGGTAAAATTTACAATGAAGCATCATCACCCAAACTAGGGGTATTGAAAATTAAAGTATCACCTCATAAAGATTAACTTTAAAATTAATTCCCAAGCTCTCTCACGTTACTGTAACATTAATAAAAATGGAATTTGATGTGAATTTATAGCCACTCTCCCCAAGATTTGACTTTATTGGAAGCTTTGTCTTTTGGTAATCAAATTTTAATATAAAAACTCACATTAAAGTGTTACCTCAAATTCTTTGTTATGTCATTCATTTCCAGCCCATCAACATTCAAGACTCCATGATATTTGCTTTCAACTCCGTGCCATATCCTTGATTCATGTTCCTATATGATTGTCTTCATGATGGCGACTTCACTTTCTCGGTGAATTGGAAGATGGTTGTTATTTTCAATGGATGGGTGCACATCAAATTTCAAGGAATATGTTGAACTTCTTTTCCTATGATCAACGCCTTCCAATGATCAACACATGCCCAACCATCAACAATGTTACATTGATAACGTAGGTGTATAACCAAGCCAACGTTCCGATATCTATTTAAAATCGTGAACACCATTCACATTCGGCTCTTCCCAAAACAAAAGAGATATAAATACGTCCACTGGATATTCACTCATGGGCGCACTCCTACGGCTGCCCATACTTTGCCATTAACTTTAGAGTAAGAATGAATTCAGAACTCGCACCAGAATATATTCTATTCTATTTGATTCAAAGGATTTCTAATTGGATGAACTAGTCAGCGCTTCACCACCAACGATATACCAAAGCAAAGTTCATATTCCCTTCAAATATTTCAATGCCCGTTATAAATTGGAATGCATAATATCAAAGGATTCAACCATGATTTACCTCTACAGGAAATTGCCCACACACTGTTTATCAATTGTATTGAATCCCTTCTGAATAGATCGATGGATTACTCTGTCACGGTTAGGTGATTACACATTTTCACAGTGTAAATTTCTTCAATGCAAATTTGAATTCCAGATGACCATGCCAACACCAAATCAAACCACAATCTGTAATTGTTCATCAATGCGTTCTTAAGAACTCACTAAATCGATTCTAATTTTGATTGTCCTCAAGAGTTTTATTCGATCCTTTTAAAACTAGAATATCTTGTTGAGAGACTCTAACCATTCCTCGTCTCTTCAACGAAATCAATGATTTTTCCCTCTCCTCAACAATCCATCAAATATATGGATTGATCTGCAACTAGGTTTCTACAGATTAGACTACATTAATCAAATCAAAATAAACACAGCATTCAATATTCACACGAACATAATTTCAGCAAACAAAAATGTCGAATCTTCTTTCCATTAATGAAAAACCAATTGTACATCTATAATAACCCTGACCTAAGTCTCTATTCTTGGTTTAACATTCTATGACTATCTCTCTCTGCTGTAATTCCCCTCATTCTTGGGTTGTCTCTATCATATAGGATGGAAATCTACCGTGGTACTACTAGGCACTAAGAATTATAGAGCTCTAATAAATTACCAGGCTTATAAGATCAATACCATGCTTTGATATTACTGTTAGATTTATTATGAAGAAAAATGCAGAAATATAATGGAAATAACTAGGAAACCATGATGAACAGAACTAAATAAAATATTTGTAGAAATTGGATACTCTATAATCATTAATGAGAAAATAATCATATACATATTAATACAAACAAAGCATAAATGTCATGTAACTGTATAACAGTTAGTTAAACTAACGAACTATGATTACAGTTTTTAACTATGACATCAAACATCTTCAACCAAAACAATTACAAAACATTTTCCACAACGAACAATATTGATCACAATTGAAAACGATTGTGCCACTTAGTTGAACATAAAACCATAATTTTATTTTTTAATTTTCTGAAAATTTTATTACTTATTTTAAGACAACGACCATAGAATTAATATCCACAGTCCACTTCGCAATTCGGGAGTGAATGTAGTAAATCTACACTTCCTCCCCAACCCGAATTATCACCTAATAATCCAGACTTATGTATGTAAATTTCGCAATTCGGGAGTGAATGTAGTAAACCTACACTTCCTCCTCAACCCCAATTATCACCTAATAATCCAGACTCTGTAAAAAAAAAAAAATCTATATTAGCATCTATTCTACAATTTTATTAGTGAAAAAGTCAATTCATTTTAAGCTAGTTTTAAGTTGACAATAACTTGTTAAAATGATAATGAAAGCTAGCATATTCCTTATGAAAAAAATGGGAAAAAAAGAGCTACTTTGAAAATTGTTGCTGGAATTAAGAGGACGTAACCCGAGAATATATTGTTGAAAAGAAAGAGAGATAGAAAATTGTGAAGGTTCGTAAATGAAAACCAGGTCAATTATTGGATGGAATTCATGACTAATAGGATAGAGAAATAATTCTAGGTAAATGAGACAGTGTCAAAGATAATGATAAGTAGAATATGAGGATGATCTCTTGAAGAGTAGACACAACGAGAATGTCAAAAGTATCGAGGAAGATTGGCGTACGGTGAGTTAGAGATTGATGGTATCATGAACGTGGAGGAGCGGGGTTGTTTATTGAACAACTAAATCATGCGAATCCCTTTCCGAGAATTTGGGAAAAAAACAATTTTTCAATCCTATGAATGAATAATTTATTGTGTGAATTGTAATTTTTAAATTTTTATTTAAAAGTAAGGAAATATGTTTAAATTATTATAGATTTATTTTAATTTTGGATTTATCGTGTGTTTAGAAGGATTAAATCTATGAAGATGCAAAACTTTTCTCAACACATCTCTTACTAACATAACACATCTCTTACTTACTAACATGTAAAAAACATTTAATGATTTTTTTACTTTCAATTACATTATATATATATATATATATATATAAATATTTACTTAAAATGTAGATATTAAAATAAATACTTTTCAATAAAATTAAGCATCTTCCTCATAAATTATAAAAATAAATTACTATTTTAAAATGATCAATCATCAAATATCAACCTATTGTTTAAATTGCAAGTCTAACAATTTCTATTCAAAAATCATGAATTGTATTTAAATTAAAGTTTTTAAAATTTACATATTTGGAGATATTGCAATTTCAGTTTACAAACAAAATTCTAAAAGATTTTAAATTGCAAGTATAACAATTTCTATTCAAAAATCATGAATTATATTTAAAATAAGGTTTTTAAAATTTACATATTTGTGGCTATTGCAATTTCAGTTTACAAACAAAATTCTAAAAGATTTAAGAAGTGTGAGATATGACATTGTTCCAAGAACGCTAGATGCTTCCAAGTAAAAGATCACCAATTCCCTATTGATTTATAAGAAGATCAATCTTGTACCTGTCAATCATTGATGTATGAAAAAGTACTGTGTAAAAGAATATAATAGAACAGGTTAAAAGTAAACATTTTGTAATCTTGGGTATCTTGATTATATGTATCTTCAATCTTCTACACCACTTGAATACTATCCCACAGAACAAGAGGAATGTTACCCACGGATAAGAGTCACTTGGAAATGGTCGTATCCAAGGATAGTATTAGCTACGTCCAAGAATTAATGGCATTTGGATTGAGGAGAGTTGGAATAAGAATTAATGGCATTTGGATTGAGGAGAGTTGGAATAGACATCAACTAAGCGAAGGGAAGAAAGGGAACATAGTCATGGAATTCAAAGTTATGGAATAAGCACACTTATGAGCAAATTAGGGTAGAATATTAAGGGAGAGAGTTGAGATTCCAATTTTTTTTACTATGATAAGTGCTTGTAGCAGTTATGGAAAGAAGAATGGAGCTAAGGAACCATGAAGACTACAAGGATGGTTAAAATTGGAAAACTAATAAATAGGAGGAGGTCCAAATGAAAAGGCGTTCTGGCCTAGAGTAAGATGCAAGGCCTTTGAACAAGGTTGGAATTTCAAAATTAGAAAGCACATTAAAATTGACAGTTTCAACAACTGTAATAACCATTTTTCCATTAATATTGTATGTAATAAAATTTTCTAGTCAAATACCCTTAAGAAATTTACACAATCATCAAATTTATACGGTTAAAAAATTTATGCAACCTTCAAATTTATGTGTTGAAAGAGACAAAAACAAATATTACAATTATTGAAAACCTCAAATTTGACGTGATTTCCAATTTTGAAATTCCAACCCTATTTCAAGGACTTTCATCTTTCTCCATGCGAGGATGCCTTGGAGCCATTAGTCTCTTGTCTGGCATCGTAGAATAGTAGTTTTCAGACGAAGAGTAGATTATCGAAATAAATGGTTGCGTGCCATCCTAGACTTTCAGACCATTTTTTGGATGTTTTGTATTGTAATTGTAGTGTAAATGTTAATGAAATAAGGAAACATTCTTGCCATGTTATTGCACTTGGAATAATGTAGAAATTAGTTGTAATAGGTTGTCATTGGAACCAAYTAAGTTATTGTTGGAATAAGGTTSTGAGTTGGTTGTAGGGTGTTTTATCTACTATTAGAATCCTAGATCCACAATTCATGGATCTAGAGAATTCTGCTATTTGTATAAATATGTAACTTGTGTGAAGTGATGATATATGAGAAAATAATATTTTGTGTGTCTGAAAATACCTTCTTATCTATTTTCTATTTTGGTATCAAAACCTGTACTGTCTTTAATCCCTCATGATATGGCGAGGAATATGTGAAAGAGATGTGAGAGTTGATGATTTCTACATAGATTACTATAGGTGCGTGTGGGTTTCAAGTGTGTGAGAATATATTATTGAGTGTTTTGTGTGAGAGATGATAGTGTCGAAGTCATGAGTGTGCAGTCATTGTTAGCAATTGCATGGAAGGATAGTGAGCCGCCCATCATCCTATATGAGGATCGTGAGAGAGGGATGGCGTCGTCAGTTTAAGGAGCCACCAATGGGGCAATTATGGAAATCAAGTGGGATAGGAAAATCAAGCTGCTGCATGGAAGTCATGAACTACAATTTCCTAAGAGTTCAAATGCTTAAGTTCATAATAGATCCAACAGATTTTTGTGCTCTATGTTTTATTCACTCTGTGGAGCATGAATTAGACAACAATATGTAAACTGCAGGTGTATTCCTTTGATGCATGTGTATATCTTGTGTTGTCATTAAAGCGGGTACCTAGAACAACAAAGAAGAGTATCTCAAATTGATTTTCTTTGGACAAGATATCAGTGGCAATATTCAATGAGCTATAGTCAATATATATATATATATATAGATATATTGCATTGTATGTAGTATTAAAACAAATGGGTGTGGTGGGCCATAATTTCTTCGATAGCCTGTGCAGTCCCTTGGAATTTCAATCCTTATGGGGAAAAATGTGTGTTTATTTGTGTGTTGTGGGTTTTCTATTTTCTATTGTAGTGTGTTTATTTTGTTCAAGTGTAGTGTAAAAAATTCAATTAATGAAAAACCACAAAGAACAGGCCAATTATTGAATATACTAATATAATTAAGTCATTGATTCTTGATGGGTTGCATTGCCGAGAGAACCAATCGCTGATTTAGATTTGTCTAAGAGTGTTATACGTTGATCTGACCTATCGCGCTCTAGGAGCATTAGTTACAGGTTGTTCTTAATAAGTTCAAGCTGATATGACCCATTGTGCTTCGGGAGCGTTACTTACTAGTTATTTTATGAAAGGTCAAGTTGTATAATTAACTGCTGAAGATATTTTGTATTTAGAATTCTATCCTATATAACTCGTGAATATCGCAGAGGGTCGTGTATTCACAGATGGTGGCAGTTCCATAGAATGATTCAATATCGAGATAGTCCTTCGGGAGGTCAAGAAGCGTCAGTTCTACAAGTACGTCAATGATGGTCAGAAGCGTTTTTAATTTAAATGAGTCGAGTGGGAAGATCGAAAGTGTGGTGGAAAAAAGAGTGGAAACCATGAGATTGTAGAGTGGGTGTAAGTGTTATTGAAGACTAGATCAGACAAAGAACCAGATAAAAATTAATATTGTAATTTGTGATTTAGTATTGTAAGTTTTGTAATGTAGAGCTTACCTCTATGTGTGTTGTTTATTGTAGAAAACTAATTTCTCCATTAAAGGGGGGAGTTAGAATAATGTAGAAAACTAATTACTCCATTAAAGGGGGGAATTAGAATAATGTAGAAATCAGTTCTAATAGGTTGTCATTGGATTCACAAGAAGTTATTATTAAAATAAGGTTTTGAGTTGGTTGTAGGGTCTCTTATCTATTATTAGAATCATAGATCCACAATTCAAGGATCTAGAGAATTCTACTATTCTTATAAATATGTAACTTGTGTGAAGCAATGATATATGAAAAAAAAATATTTTGGTGTGTGTGAAAATGCCTTCTCCTATATTTTCTATTTATTACATATGTATTTTGAGATTATTTATTAGAATCATAGATCCACAATCCAAGGATCTAAAGAATTCTACTATTCTTATAAAAATGTAACTTATCTGAAGCAATGATATATGAGAAAAATATATTTTGGTGTGTGTGAAAATGCCTTCTCTATTTTCTATTTATTGAATATGTATTTTGATATTTTTGAGAGGTATTCATGTTCCAAGGAGTTGCGGAACACAAGCACTGAATGCAGGTGTGTTTTATTTTGTTAGTTTACATTGTAGAGCGATGAATTTAGATAAGACAAAATTCATTGCAAGGAAGACAAAAAGAATGATAGGTTGTTGATCCACGACTTGGGTTAAGTCGAAAGTTATCTGAAGTAAAGGGGAAACTTGTGGAGGCGTTACCAGGCTCGTTGCGTGCTTTGACTGCAGGGCCTATGGGTCAGTGTATAGTAAAGAGAACAGATGGGTAGACACTAAAGAATACTCACAAGGACATATTGTTGGAATAATGCTTACAACAGATTGGTTTGGATTTGGTTTGAATCTGTTGAAGATTTGTAGAAGGTTGTTGAGAGATTCTCTCAACAACTATCTCTACGTTTGGAGATAGTTGGATCTGATTCCAACTATATATACATGTAATATTGTGTGTACTATGAGTAATAGAAATTATGATTTGTGTGTATAATCATGTGCTATGGTTGTTCTCTCAAATTTTAATTTGGTATCAGAGTCGGTTCTAGCCTGACTCCCTTGCAGGAGGGCCAGGAGAATGTGAGTGACATGACAATGTTTTTTTAGTGTTGTTTTATTTTTATTTTGTTGAGCATGATTAAAGAACTATTGCGAACTATGTGAAGCACTTGAAATTGTGCGCACCTGGTTGAGCCTGGAAAATCTAAGAGGCATTGTTTCCTTGAAGTCTCTTTCCATTTAGTTATCCACATGATTTGTTGATGCTGTGCAAGAGAAGGAGGTCACCAAGTGTTCACAATTCTCATATTATAATAGATCCGTGGAAGAAAGATTATGATAATTTCTTATTCTTTATTTCTCGATTTCCAATATGAATTCATTAATTGAATGCACAGATCCATGAGTAATTGTCAATGTTTGCAAGTGGAAGTACAATTTGTTCAATAATCGAGGAAATTGATACAAATGGGTTGAGGATCTGCTAGATGCGGCGATTTCAAGTATGGGACTAGTGTCTCTTTGTGATGTGATCGTCCACTCTAAGTCAGCGAGAGGGGAGCAAGTCGCTATGCTCCATTTCCTTCTTGATCAAGCATATTCTTCCTTAGATGTTGTAATTCAACAATATGAGAAAAGGAGTCAAGGATGGACAAAAAATTCATATTCCACATGGCGTGGTGTTTTTCATTTTGAATTTTGTGACCTCTTCCTCCTATTCCTATTTACCAGAGTTCGTAAAAAGAAATATTTACCGAAGTTTGTAAAAAGAAATGAAAGGCAGCTATATTAATATGTTTGTATTAGTTATATTAATTAGTGGGAATGCATTTTTTGGTTTGTAAAATTTATATGAAGAAGAACCAATCAATGTACATAGTAACATGATTTAAATTAGTGGTTGATATCAACGTTCTTCGGTGCCAAGGGAACACATTAGAGATTTGATTATGTCTACATTCTGTCAGATGTCTGGAGATTCTTGTTGTACTTCGGTGCTTCAAAATCAACAGTTACAAGTTGTACTTTGTGTATTGTTTAAAAAAGGTCAGTTGTATGATTCACTGCTGAAAATACCCAATAATCAKATCACTGTCCTATATAACTGTCAAAATTTTCTCTTTGGGGGAATTCCATGGATGGTAGTGTATCCATAGGATAAATCAGTATCAAGACTGTCCTCTGGGAGGTCGAGAAGCGTCAATTCTACAAATTCGTCAATGATGGTCAGAAGTAGTGTTATCTTAAATGAGTTGAAAGGGAAGCTCGAAGTTGTGGAGAAGAAAGAGTGTATACCGAAAGATTTCAGAGTGGATAGGAGTGTTGATGAAGACCAGTTAGACAAAGAAATAAAATGATTAATATTGTAATTTGTTATTGAGTATTGTAAGTTTTTTATAATTTAAGAATTATGGGAGGGTGTTGGAATAACGCTTACAATAGATTGGTTTGGATTTGGTTTGAATCTCTTGAAGATTTGTAGGAGGTTGTTGAGAGATTCTCTCAACAACTATCTCTATGTTTGGAGATAGTTGGATCTAATTCCAACTATATATACATGTAATATTGTGTGTACTATGAGTAATATAAATTATTATTTGTGTGTATAATCATGTCATATGGTTGTTCTTTCAAATTTTAATTCATATAGACGAGAAAACAATAGTAAAGTGGCAGCAGCTAGGAGAGCTACCTGAAAACAAGACTAAGAAACAACCATGAGGAGAAAAAAACTCAAATAACAGAAGTGCCATTGGGCGAAGCATTTGAAAGGTATCAAAGTGCATGTTGATGAATTACATGGTTTCTGAAAAGCTGGGTGAATCATAAACCAAAAATGACAATTGAAAAGAGAGGAAGCATTTGGAATAGGTTCGGCATAATTTAAAGTGTAGTTAAAATGAAATGAAAAAACATGGAGTGAGAACACAAATATATTATTTAAAATGGATTTATAATGAAATGAAAGAATATTGAGGAAAACAAATATAATATGGAAAATAGAGTGTAAAAAACTAAATATATTTAAAAATGTAATAATGAAAAAGATCCACCATTTTTCAATGAGATCATTTACCACTATTTTAATCATAACAATACATAATACATAACATAGATATCTCAAAAAAATATAAACAAATACACATTTTTCAAACTTTAGCTATAAATAATAATAAAATAAAAACATTTTCAAATCTTAGAAAAATTTAAAAATATGTTCAAAACTTTATCTATCAATTTAAAATATATCTTAAATTTAAAACATACCACATTTCATATAAAGAAAAGATCATTCATATTTCCTTATCGATATTATGGAGAAATTATTAATATCGAAAAACAAAGTTTAACAAGTAAATATTTAAAACAAAAGGATAAAGGAATAAATAAAAAGTCGAAACTCATGTCTTAAATATTTAAATTAAACATTCAAATATAAATTAAACATTCAAATATACTTTGGCAAATTTTTCAAATTTTTAAAAAATATAAATATATTTTTAAAATAACAGTTTTAAAATACTTTAAATATTACAAATTTTAAATATATGATTTACAGAATTTCAAACATCGTACAAATTTCTATATACCAAAACTCCAATACGACCAAATCCTATCCGTAATATGTCGAATATCGGAAGAATTTCAAACTTCGTACAAATTTCTATATACCAAAAATCCACTACGACCAAATGTTCCTACTATGGTTTGCATGGTTCTTGGGTTCTTGTCGTTTCTGTCTGCATCAATCTGTCATTTTTATTGAAGTAGTCCATCCCTTGCATTGAAATTTAATGAGAGCCACGTGATCTTTACAGCCAGGTCAACCGGGTCATCTTTGTAGAGGGAAGTCGTGTTTGAAGAGGAATCCCCTGGTTTTACAGTCAAGATATGAATGCCAATGGAATCAAAATCGCTTTTTAGTCCCGTCTTCGGCAGCAATATTATAGCATGAGCAGGTTATGGCGCCCACTGCCTATTATGTATTAGCCAAGAGAATGATCAGGTTAGAGGTAGGTCAACACGCCTCAGTTTCGTCGAAGCTTATACGCCTCAATGCGGCATTTCCGGAAGTCTCTCCACGCATTGAAAAAAAATCCGGCAGAAGTCCTAAAGATCTGAAATACCTCTCCACGCACTGAAAAAAATTCGGCTGGCCTGCCCATCCGTGTTAAATATAATGTAACCTCAGCCTGACTGTACACTGCCAGTTGTACTATCATTTCTTTATGTTCTTGATTTGATTGAACCTATTTAGCTCAACTCTTTTCCCTTTTCTCATATACTCTTTTCCTCATATACTTAATATACTTGAATCCTATTTTTTGTTCTTCTCATTTTCTGTATTCTCTGCTTCTCAATTTATCATGGTATCAGAGCATTAAACGTAAGCCTCTTCACACAGTCTGGAGAGCAGCACGGTCCTAAGAAGCGCACAGCCTAAACTGTCAACGAGAGCACGGGACACAGTTTCTTCAGAAGGCTTGGAGAGCAGTCCATTAGTCCACTCAAAAGATCGTTGCAGACATAAAGTGCGAGGAAGCAGAAACTATAGAAGGCAGAAATAATAAAGAATCGTGAACATTTAAAGATTCGTGAAAGATTCACGAAGAAGAGTTGCAAAAGGAAGAAACCATTAAATATACGTGAGTTCTTTAAAGAATTCGTGAAATTCTTTCCAATTCGTGAAAGATTCACGAATTTCCTTCTTCAGGAAAAACTCTTTGCAGAGACAACAAAAAAAAAACACCCTAAAGAAGCAAAGGACAAGCAACCATAGCCGTAAGATCGGTCCTGCTATTATATCTGAGGCGTTAATTGAGTTCAGAAAGGACGAGGAGCGTGCATTTTAAGTTTTTGGCATTTCGCGGACTGGGAAACATAAGAGGGAGAGTCTTTTGACTCCCAGAGACGTGAAATTGCGAAAACGCGCCAGCCATTGGATCTGGAGCGCAGTGGCATGAGAGCCGCTAGATCAAGGATACGTGCATGGGGTTTAGTCCATGGGAGACACACATAAGATTTGATATGAGCCGTCATATGTCGTACTAATAGCGGCAGTCCGTTGGACCAGGTGAAGTTGCACGGAAGATAATGGTGGAACCATTCAGAGTCTCAAAGCACAGGAGGAAGGATCTGAGTCGTCAGATCTCGTATAAAGGACAGATAGTCATTGGATCCATAAAGAGTAGAACGAGGTTTAACATTCGTAGAAGCAAAGGAGAGGACTCGACAAAATCCCTAAAGCATCGTGACCATCCACAGGAGGACACGTGGAAAGCAGTCAAGGTTTCGAGGAAAGGCCTGAAAGATTTTGAACCGTCGATAAGAGGAAAATCTGGACCGTTGGTCCACATCGCGATTTTGGGTATCGCAAGTTGGAAGGACAGAGGTCCTTGTCTCCCAAAACCCCGAATCGCAAAATAGTGAAATAGCAAGGTCGGACGTGGACTGTAGATCTCAGGGGTTATTGTGAGTTGTTGATCGAACACCAAGATATTTCTGCATTTCGACAACTAGGGATTTGAAAGACAAAGGAACGGGATGCTTGCATCGCTATTCCCCGAATCGCGAAACCTCAAAAGAACCAGGATCGTTAGATCGAGGAAGGCTCAGAGCCGTCGATCTTGTAGTAGATACGATTTCAGACTTTCGTCAACCGAGAGTTGGAGGGACCAGGAGTTAACCCCTCCACATTGCCGAATCGCGAAAGCCGGTAGCGCTTTGGTGTTAAGTGCGCCGACACATAGTGGTGGTCACATGGATGGAGGCTAAGGGAGGAGCCAAAGCCCGTTAAGCCCTTTTCTGCATTTCATGACCCGAGAGTTCGAAGGACCTAGAATCGTTGCAGCCGAAATCGTGAAATGGAGAACTACGAAATCCCAAAAGGATCTGGACTATCAGATCATATGAGGATCTGGACTATCGATGCAAGCATCATCACGATTTCGGCTATCGAAAAATCAGAGGCGAGAGTCTTGGGAACTCGTGATACGCGAAATTCTGGAATAATCTGAGTCATTGATCGAGTATAGATCTTGACCGTTAGATTTCCAATCGTGGAGGATCGTAGATTGTTGATCACGATATTCCAAAGAAACTGTGGTCGTTGATCTCAAATCAATGAGGATCGTTGATCCTTGAAGGAATTTCACATTTCGGCTATTCGAAGGAACTGCTATCTTCAGCGTAAAAAAAGTGAAATCTCGAAACGAGAAAGCCCATAGCGCTTGGTTTTTCCACCCACGGTCATATGCCAAGCTAAAATTTCTTTGGCTCTTGAGTAAACTCAGAAAGCCCTATTCCGTCATCAAAGGGGTTACAGTTGTTGCAATGTTATAGTTGCTAAAGAACAGAGATCAGAGCTCTAAATCAACAGATATTGTGCTCGGATAATCAGATCGAGCCATATTGAAGTCAAACAAGTGGTTTACACCGCATTTTTCGGTCTGAAGTCACTGCAAGAAATTTGAAGACCTGGTTTTACGCGCAAGAAACAGGTAAATACAAAATTTTCTGACAATTTTTTCTGTTTTGTCAATTTTTTTAAAGATGGCCACGTCTAGCAATTTAGGACCAACTCAAGGTCTGATTCTTATTGGAAAGAATTATGAGTTTTGGTCTCTTCAAATGAGATCCTTCTTGCAAGCAAAAGAGTGTTGGGATCCAGTGGATCTTAGATATGCGGAACCAGGTCCAGCAAACGTTGCTGCCATGACAAAGCAATAGAGAACTAATCAGGCAACATAGAGGAATAGAGAGAATAAATCCAAATTCTGGATTCAAAATTCATTGGATGACTCGATTTTCTCAAAAATCACAGGTGTTGTTACTTCAAAACAGGCTTGGGACATCCTTAAATCAACCTACCAAGGAAATGATAGTGTCAAAATAGTCAAACTGCAGACCTTGAGGACGCAATTCGAGACTTTAAGAATGACAGAGTCTAAAAATGTGGATCAGTTTATGACCAGAGTCATGAGAATCGTAAACCAGATCAGGTTGACTGGTGAAGCCATCCCTGATCAATGCATTGTTGAGAAAGTCCTGAGAAGTCTACCAAATAAATTCGAAATGGTCGTTACAGCAATCCTTGAATCCAAGGATCTGTCACGTTTTTCAACAGATGAACTAATTGGTTCCCTGTTGACACACGAGACTAGACTGCATCTCATAGATGAGTCAATCTCTAATGCCTTCAAAACTCAATTCTCTTTTAGCAGAGAGAGAGGCAGAGGGAGAAGCAGAGGTCACCAAGGAGGAGGGATCAGTCCAAGTAACCCTCACTCCAGTGGAGGACACAGACAACAGATCTCGAATCAAAATTTCCAAGGTCACATACAACAAAATTAGAATCAGAGTTTCAAACCTAAAAGAGGCAGAGGGAGAAGATCAAATGACAAATCAAACATACAATGCTATTACTGCAAAAAGTATGGGCACTATGAATCTGAATGTAGAAAGAAGCAAGCAGATCAGCTCTCAGGCAGAGCACATGTCTCGAATCATATAAGAGAAACCTCAGAACGTATGTTTCTCTCATGCCACAAGTCTGAAAAACAACCTAAAGATCTCGGGTTGTTGGATAGTGGATGCAACAATCACATGACAGGTAACAAAGATTTACTTTCATGCATTGATTCTTCAATTTCATCCGATATTACACTTGGAAATGATTCCTTAGTCAAAGTTCAAGGGAAGGGATCTGTACCTATTATTACTAAACAAAATGTAAAGAAAGACATAAACAATGCTTATCATGTTCCAGATATGAAACATCATCTGCTAAGTGTAGGACAACTCATTGAACATGGCTATAAGGTACATTTTGAGGGAGCATCTTACAGGATATATGATAAAACCTCTAGCAGAAAATTGATTTCTGAAATCCACATGACTTAGAATAGGATGTTTCCCCTGACCCTCAGAACTCCAAATCTGATCCAAACATATGCACAAAGTGCATCCACTGCAAATGAAACTATGGTTTGGCATACAAGATTTGGAATTCTACCCTTTCAGATTCTAAGTCTTCTATAGAATAACTCCATGGTCAAAGGTCTCCCTATATTCAAAGAGAAAAATACCCCATGCGAGTCTTGCATACTTGGAAAACATAAGAGAACTAGTTTTCCACAGTCCTCCACTCAAGCCAAACAACATCTCGAACTTGCTCACACTGACTTATGTGGACCAATGAAAACAGAGTCCATAGGTGGTATCTTTTATTTTCTAACGTTTATTGATGACTTTAGCAGGAAAATATGGATCTATTTTCTTAGACACAAGTCTGAAACTTTTGCAAAATTTAAAGAATTCAAAGCATAAGCTGAAAAACAGAGTGGCAAATATATAAAATCTCTTAGGTCAAATGGAGGAGGAGAATACAACTCAAACGAATTTGCAAATTTCTGTAAATCACAAGGCATTATCATGCAAACTACAGCTAGGTATACTCCACAATAGAATGGAGTGGTTGAAAGGAAAAACCAGACAATAATGAACATGGCAAGAAGCCTACTTAAAGAGAAATGTTTGTCAAATACTTTTTGGGCTAAAGCAGTAGAATGCTCAACTTATCTCTTGAATAGATCTCCAACCACTAATCTAAAGATGAAAGTCCCTCAAGAAGCATGGAGTGGGACAAATCTAAATGTTGCTCATCTAAGGACATTCAGATGCATAGCATATGCTCACATCCCTTCCAAATTAAGGAAGAAACTTGATGATAGAAGTGAGAAATGCATCTTTACTAGATACAGTGAAACATCTAAAGCTTACACGCTTTACAATCCAATCTCAAAGAAACTAATTCTCAGGAGAGATGTAAAATTTCTGAAAAATCAACTTTGGAATGAATCTGAAAATCTGCAAATGGACAATCAGAATCCATTGCTGCCCAGTTCTGAAAACACAGAAAATTCAGGACAGCCAATACGTCAACCTGCTCTTCTAAGATTGCAGGTACAAGGACAACCTAAAAATTCTCAGGATAACTCAACTTCAAGCAGAGACTCATCCTCTGAACTTCAAAATCAGAGAACTTGAAGTTTGAGAGAAATCCATAAGCAGTTGGATGACATTGAACAACACAATCTTTTTGCATTAATGTCATGTCAACCTAAATCTTTTAAAGAAGCAGCTAAGGAGCCACATTGGGTTCAAGCCATGAACCAAGAGATTGACTCCATTGAAAAGAAAAAGACATGGGATCTTGTTGATTTTTCCAGACACAAGATAAATATTGGTGTCAAGTGGGTTTACAAAACTAAACTCAATGAAAAAGGGCAGATTGAAAAACACAAGGCAAAACTTGTTGCCAAAGGGTTCTCACAACAAGAAGGTACTGATTATGGTGAAAATTTTGCTCCAGTAGCAAGATTAGACACTGTAAGGACTCTATTGGCCATAACAGCCCAACACAAATGGCAAGTATACCAGATGGATGTCAAGTCAGCTTTCCTGAATGGTTTCTTAGAAGAAGAAGTTGATGTCGATCAACCACCTGGATTTGAAGTCCAAGAGTAACCAACCAAAGTATATCGGTTGAAGAAAGCCTTGTATGGCTTAAAGCAAGCTCCACGAGCCTGGTACAGTAGAATTGACACTTACTTGATCAAAAGTGGTTTCACCAGAAGCCAAAATGAGCCAACTCTTTACACCAAAACAGATCAGCATGATAAAATTTTGATTGTATGTTTATATGTTGATGACGAGATATACACTGCAAATCTTGAGTTAACTAGTTTTAAACATGCCATGCAATATGAGTTTGAGATGATAGATCTTGGCATAATGAAATACTTTTTAGGGATTGAGGTTGATCAATCAACCAAAGGAATTTTTGTCTGTCAGAAAAAGTATGCAACAGACATCATCAAAAGATTCTGCATGGAAGAATGCAATCCAACAGAAACCCCTATAGCCCTAGGCACAAAATTGAGCAAGAAAGATGAAGGCTGTACAATGGACCCTACCCTGTACAAAAGTTTATTAGGCAGTTTGTTGTATCTTACAACAACTAGGCCTGATATTATGTATGCAGCTAGCCTTGTTTCCATATTCATGGAATCCCCCAAAGATTCTCACTGGAATATGGAGAAACGGATTCTGAGATATGTTGCAGGAACTCTCAATTTTGGCTTATGGGACACTCAATATGATGATAATCATCTCTCTGGTTACACA